>JABWIB010009027.1:9074-20565 GCA_016617825.1 Platyplectrum ornatum | reverse complement strand
AAGTTTAGTTCTGGGTATCACACAGGCATTACAAATGGTTTCACCAATGAACACATTTTCTCATTTTACTGATTTGCTCTGTAATGTCTCCACCCCTACGCCTTTCGTCTGTTGACTTTGTCAGGGGGCATCCTGANGAAGTCAACAGNCGAAACGCGTAGGGGTAGAGACACAGTCACAGGAGACTCACATTCTTGACCCACAGAGTACACTGACCATAAGCCTACTGCTCCGAGAGCCTGCCGGACATTCATGGAAGCAGATCGGACTTGGTGAAGTACCCACCGTGGTGGATTCTTTTATGCAATTTAACAAAGGTTTTATTTGGTACGTGCTATGATGTTGCGCTTTTTATATAAGTAACTTTTCTACTGCATTATGGAGCTATAGAGCGCCCCCTGTCTTCTGTTTTTTTCAGTTTTTTTATTATATATATATATATATATATATATATATATTTGTTTGACATTTCTCTGATTTATATGTCTCTATATTTCTATTACATATGTTTTTTAATCTACATTGTGTGGGTTGAATGTAGTTTTGTTTATGTATGAGTTTAGCATCTAAGAAGTCAGGCATCTACATCAGTTAAGCTCCTTTTGTTTTTAATCAAAGTGTAATTTCCATATTAATGTGTTGGCACTGAGAATAAAATGACACAAAAAGGCGGAACATACATTTAAAATATGCTTGTTCTGCACATTGATTGAAACAAAAAAAAATAGTAGCCTGGAGATCTCTTCTTGGATATGTTCACTAATTAAGCAGACAAAAAGATTTCATAACCCCCAAAGCCACAAAGTGAAGAAATATCTCACGCCATATTTTTTTTCTCTGATTTAGAGAGGTGTGTCCCAATTTATCAATCCAATAAGCAGCTAAAATAAAACATGTGCTGCCAGGCATGCCATACTTGCCAAGCCTATGATTACAGTAAATTGATCTTCTAATTCCAAAGCAGCCAAACCCACTTATAAGATAATATAAAAGGTGAAGATAAGACCTTTAGAAGAACAGAGGGTAAAAGACTCCTACCCTCTGACATCTGTTTCTCCAAATTAGATTATTCATTTCTTGCACATATTTTTACTGTGCAGTAGCAACCATGAGTAGGAGCCAGTCATTTGGTAGTAAGTCAGTATCTGGTAGCAGGGGCTTCAGTGCTGCCTCATTTGGAGGTGGAGGTGGTGGTGGTGGTGGTGGTGCAGGAAGAATCAGCTTCAGTTCAGCTTCCATGTCAAGAGGCAGTCTTGGTGGTGGTGGTGGAGGTGGAGGTGGAGGAGGTGGTTCACGATCTGAAAGATTTGGCTCCAGAAGTCTTTACTCTCTTGGAGGAGCCAAGAAAATTTCAATTAGTACAGGTGCCCGAGGTGGTGGAGGCTATGGATTTGGTGGGGGAGCAGGAGGTGGTGGTGGACTAGGTGCAGGCTTTGGTGGTGGAATGGGAGGTGGTGGTGGAGGATTTGGTGGTGGAATGGGAGGTGGNGGTGGAGGATTTGGTGGTGGAATGGGTGGTGGTGGTGGAGGATTTGGTGGTGGAGGATTCGGAGGTGGAGGATTTGGAGGAGATGGATTTCCTGATGGAGGTCCCAACTTTCCTGTGTGCCCACCTGGTGGAATTCAACAAGTAACCATTAACCAGAGTCTTTTAGCACCACTAAATCTTCAAATTGATCCAACAATTCAAAAAGTGAGAACAGAAGAAAGGGAGCAGATTAAAACCCTCAACAACAAATTTGCATCATTCATTGACAAGGTAAATTAAGAACTATCTATTCAAAAACACAGATTCAAGGTCTCTACTTAAAGAAGTATAAGGTAAGCCTTTCTACATTGTATTCACTGTTTCATGCTATATCTAGGTCAGATTTTTGGAACAACAAAATCAGGTCCTCAAGACAAAATGGAGCTTCTTGCAAGAGCAAGGGCAAAAAGGTGGATCCAAACGAAACAACATCGAACCTCTTTTTGAGGCTTACATCAGTAACCTTAGACGCCAGCAAGATGGATTAAACAATGACAAGTCTCGTCTGGATAATGAACTAAGAAACATGCAAGATCTTGTGGAAGATTACAAAAACAAGTATGATTTCTTTGATTACAATTTGGAAATGGTTTCATCTATNTTTAGTAGATATGATCCACTGTGAACACTTGTATACAAGGGTTAGTGAGTGTCTAAGGCCTAGAAAGGTTGATGTGTATCCAAAGCTATTTCTTCTCTGTTATGTTCTTTATCCTTCAAATATGTAAAATGAATGATTGCTGGAAAATATAGTTTTACATATTGTTATGTATATGAAGAGTATTAGATGGCATATTGTTTTGGTCGATTTTGTCATGCATATTGAGTTATATAAATACATAGTAATAGTAATATTGTTGCAGACATTTTATGTTAATTGAATTATANGTAGATTTTGAATATTATTCCTTGACTGTCTAAGTGGCAGTCACAGATATACTATAGAACTGTATAAACATAAGCATCAGAGTCAGATTTTGTCTTAAAGAAGTGAAAAGTTTGAAGCAATGGAAAATCGTTATAATGCCCAGCCTGATAATTCATTGAACTTTTCTGCATGNCCATATCTTATCCTCATTTGCATTCCACAATACCTGATATTATAACATATTATACTATCTATAGATATGAGGATGAAATAAACAAGCGTACAGCTGCAGAGAATGAATTTGTGATACTGAAAAAGGTGAGCAATGTCAATATTTCATTAACTTGAATTTGTATTGCAAAACACTAAATATACTAATGTACTCCAGTGTTTGTAAAAAGTATAGTAGAAGCATTGTTAATACAGTAGAGTTACATCAAGAATTGGCAAATGTGTTATCATCTTTCAATCTGCTATGAGCATTTAATGATCAAGACTAGACCATCTACAACTATATATGTACTGCTGGAGCATTGGTGTCATCGCAACACTTTATGTACACACTAGGAATCGCAGAGTAAGAGTCGTTCATCTGTCTATATTCCTTGACTATGAATCACTGACATGTTGCATTTTCTCTAGGATGTGGATGCTGCATACATGAACAAAGTGGAGCTGGAGGCTAAAACAGATGCATTATCTGATGAGATAAACTTCTATAGAACACTCTACGATGCGGTAACATGATCTTACTTTCTTTTGATTGTAGATTTTTTATGCTAAATCTGTATATAGTAAGAAAGAAAAAAATGACAACAAAACAAAAACAAACTCATTTATTTAGTAAAACAAACCCAATAGAAAATGTTGTTGTTGGTTGTAGAATGATACCAAAAGGATTTCACGTAATCCTTCACTTTAAGTTCAGTTCAGCTTACCAGTTGGTTTCACAGGACAGGGAAATAGCTATTACTTTTTATTTTGGTGAGCTGTCTCATCCTCTGAATTTTCCATAGAGGTTGTGGTGTATTATGTGAAGTCTCCACAAATATGGGCTTCCATTGTTTGGCATGCACTTATTAAATAAAGCTTAAAAACCAGCTTTATTAATATTTTGTGACATAAGAAAACATATGAATAAATACGTACTTACAAAATGATCATACAAGCATGAGTAATGAGAGAAGCATTGAAGGAAAACCTGCACTCAGACTATCTGAAGCAGCTTGTTAATCCTGGCTCCATCCTCCAGCCTTAGGCACCTGCTTGTGATACCGCTAATGACAGGTGTGTCTGTGTTTATGTCAACCTCAATTTATACACAAACTCACCCATACTATCAACTCTCTATGCATAAAAGGCATTTATGAAGCTGTTCATAGATGTGAGCACAACCAGCACAGGTTTACATAACTAAGACAATTGATCAGTCCAGTTCTGACATCAGTGCAGGGTTTGTGCAGGTCACATAGGGGAAGTCTGCCATGATGCCATTGTCTCCTGGCCTCCTCGAGTCTACAAACTCCCTAAAAATGCAGGAGCATGGTAAGAACAGAGCAAAAGCCATGTTAAGGTTTATGTTCTCAGAAAATATCTAATACCTAAAAACAAAANATAAAATGATTCAGTGTATCTATTCCCATTGATCTATTAGTCCTGATCATAGCTTTGTCATTTAAACACTATTATTGCCTTATGCATTATTTATTTCAATAGCATAATGGGTTATAGCAGTATTTGGTTTATAAATATTGCAATTGTTATAGATACCTGATGCACAGGTAAACAAACCATTATTAAGTCACTTTATGCCAGTTTACATGCATCATTTGACATGGTACTTGCATACTTGTGTATGATACTATGTAGATGTACTTTAAACCCCAGATTTGTGGGGACTTGTTGATTTTCTTTTGATAAGTATAAATTATTAAGACTGTACAGTTTACAGAGTTCATTGCCATTTGGTACCATTAGACGGTACATAGCAGGATATAGCTTCCATATTTATGCNTTTACACTTTGTACCATGTTATAGTGCGTCTCTTGATGACTGATGTCAGCTATTATTCTTACATTATAGGAAATGAGCGAGCTTCAAGGTCAGATCTCCGACACCTCTGTCATTCTGTCCATGGACAACAACCGAGCTCTGGATCTCAATGGCATTATTGCGGAGGTTAAGGCATCCTATGAGGAGATAGCAGCAAGGAGCAGAGCTGAGGCTGAAGCAGCATATGCCATGAAGGTACAAATCTCTATAATGTCATAGCTACGTTTCTTATCACTGAGCAGTTCATAAGGTGGGTGCGGTAGGGTTTCTGATGTGTGAAGCATCAAAGATTCTGATTATGGAGATTATTTATAGTCTTTGTTGAATGAAGATGGTGACATATTGTNATATAAAGAATGTTTTAAATAGAATTATCCCAATATTAATAACNGTGCACAAGCAAATAGGCATCAAATAATTGTCTTTGTGACTGAATGAGTTACAACACCCTGGTATATAAACATATTGGCCCTGAAGTAGAATTATTTGTGTCTGCTAGTAAGTTAAACTGTGTACACTATGCAGGGTTGGATTAACCCCAAGGCAAACAGGGAGATGGCCCTGGGGCCTGGGACACTGATACTCTGAGATCCAACTCCAATGTTTAGCATTGACTGCTGGTCTGGGCAACTTTTATCATTGATCAATTAAGTAGTAATCACACAGGATACAAACCACTGATACAATATTATTCCTAATAAATAGCTCTTCGAATGAATACACACTCTGTTGGAATTAATATTTATTTAGGAAGTGGTAGAGGACAAATTAAGAAACTGCATTTATATTTAATCCACAGTTCCAGCAGCTTCAAGACACAGCTGGTCAACAAGGCAATAATCTGAAGAGCACCAAGAGCGAGATCGCAGACCTAAACCGCATGATCCAGAGGCTGAAATCTGAAATCGAGAACGTGAAGAAACAGGTAAGTGTTGAACTGTATTATAAGTCTATCACATGGACCTGTGCACTCACAACACCTCTTAGCTTCATGAAAACATGCTACCACTACCAGATTGCTGCTCTATTTTACTAAAAGCCTAAATGGAAGAGCCTCTGGAGCAGGCATAATGCCTACATTACCAGTATAGATCANTATATAGATTTAATATCCCTTGATAATGGTCAACTTGTAAACAATGATAAGGTGGACATCATAAGGTTGGCTGCACCATTGTCAACATCTACAGTAAAAAGNCAAATATTATGCTCACTGCTCTGGAAAAGTAATTTATCAAATGCTTGGCTAGGGTTACAGTTAGACTTATGGTTAGATATAAACTTAGACTTATGGTTAGACTTAGTTATAATGTTGACTACATTATCTGTTGAGAATGTAACCTGATCTCTGATATGACAACATTGTCAAATAGAAGTAAACCCAAGGGCATTAAGTGCCGACACAATAACCGTCAACCTTATGAACATTAAAATAATATTACACCACCATACTACTTACCTGCTTTGAATCTTCTGCGAGCTTCATGATTATGAACTTGTAATGTGGTATAGGGGCATACCTATAAGACATAGTGCACATATATGCACTAACAAATTAATAAACAAATAAGTAAATAAATATGCCTCGACTGGGGCCAATATACACATAAATAATTCTATTATTGAGCTTTGGTGATGCTTAACAATCTCTCTTTTGTTAGTGTGCCAGTCTGCAGACAGCTATCGCAGAAGCAGAAGAACGCGGTGAACTGGCTCTGAAAGATGCCCAGAAGAAGCTTGATGAACTCCAGGCTGCCTTGAAGAAGGCCAAGGAAGATCTGGCCAAGCAGATACGTGACTACCAGGAGCTGATGAATGTGAAGTTATCCCTGGATATTGAAATTGCCACATACAGCACATTGCTGCAAGGAGAAGAAAGCAGGTATGTTCTGAGTATGATCAATAACATGACAGACATACTATCGGCTAAATCTTACAAAACNGTTTTCTCGGTTGAGTAGTTGAAGAAGGTTGATGGTAATAGAGAAGTCAATATAATAAATATAGAAAGGAGCTCTCTGAGGTTGGTTTCAAGATATTTATGTTAATTATTTGTACAATATTGATTAGACCTGTTGAACGTCTGCCTTACCTATCTGATTACACACTATGGACTAAATCCAATGCAGCCTTATATTTCCATCCATGCAATCCTAAAGTTCATGCGTTCAAGTGTATTAACCTGGCCTAGCACACATGGGATTTACAAAGCCAGAACCCTACTCTGGCCTGTATGGAAAAGAAGATTGGGCTTAGCCAACCCCTCATTGTATGATATAAATGCCCTGCCAACCTTGTGTCCACGCTGTACGTAAAGCAGGTCATCCCTTGCAAATCATAAAGCTGTCCAACACAGGATACACTATTGTTCAAATTATGTTCCAANATACTTTAAATAGCCTGTTTAAGTAACTTATCATTCAGGAGTCTTGATCGAGTCCTATGTGATTTTCCTGGCTAACAGCACAGCTCTAGGATTTTTGGGATATCTAATAATGAAGGACTGGATCCAGGATCCAGCAATACTTGAATTGAGTCCTAACTTCAAATAAGATAGCAATAAAAAAGAAAATAAATTGATGTGTTCTTTTTAAATTACAGAATGTCTGGAGAAATTACAAATGCTGTAAACATCTGTAAGTATTAAAACTTTAATTATTCTACATATACTTTTATATATGGGGTAATACACTTCTTCTAACATAATTTCCTTTACTTTCAGCTGTGGTCAGTGGTTCTACTTCATACAACATGGGAGGAGGAGGAGGTGGAGGATTTGGCGCCGGAGGAGGTGGAGGATTTGGCGCCGGAGGAGGTGGAGGATTTGGCGCTGGAGGAGGTGGAGGATATGGCGCTGGAGGTGGTGGATATGGCGCTGGAGGTGGTGGATATGGTGCTGGAGGAGGAGGATATGGTGCTGGAGGAGGAGGATATGGTGCCGGAGGAGGCGGATATGGTGGCGAATTTGGAGGAGGTGGTGGATATGGAGGAAGTGCTAGTGGATATGGAGGTGGTGCAGAATTTGGAGCTGGAGGAGGTGGTGGTGGAGGTAACTTTAGCTCTTCAAGCAGGCAAGGTGTCAAAATTATCTCCACAACATCTTCTTCACAGTCACTCAGAAAGATACATTAAGCTAAAGATTATCCCATCAAGTTCCATTTCTATCTGCAAGGATCATTTCTGCTCCTCTTTTATAGCTCTCAGATGAAAGCAAGGATACCATGCCATTTATTCTATACAGCGATGTGGTTGTGATGTGCTTGCCATCATATTTTTGCCTACAACAGTGGCCCTTCAACTGTACTTATTCCATTTTACCATACAGTCTAATGACCTACTCCCATAATATACAACATCATTCATTCATTCAGCTTGTACACCCTTCCTTGTCTTTCAGTATCTTCAGTAGATACTTCCATCGAAGTTTTACAATGGGCTGCCCTTATGTGTAGCACCACCACTACTCAGAGACTAGGCAAAGGCAATGTAGAGGGATCATTATTGCCTGGTCAGCGGTTTGTCTTGTTTAAAGCAATACTAAGTGTTGCATGTATGCTACCATACAACATGTTTGCAGAAGGAATGGCAGAGATCAATGCATACCTGTAATATTTTCATGCAGTCTATGAAATAAAAGAGGGGAGGGGATCAGATAAAATGTCATAAGAAATGTTATACATAATATGTCAGTTGACTTGATGCAATACAGCCATTAAACAGTAACTCCACTAAAATAATAAAGTCTAATGCTAAACAGCATGTTGGGAGCTTTCTGCAATGACCCTTAATACCGGAAACCAGACTTATCCATAAATCTCTTGCAGAAATCTCAGAAACACACTGTAAGAATAAATGATCTTCTATAACATAGATTATCATATAAACTAATTATACTATCCAAATTTGGTTTTAATTCTTTGAGCATAAGCTAATGGAAGTGACATACTGAAAACTTATCTATGAACTAGAAGAAACCAACATTATAAGCAGATTATATCAAGCTATTCAAATCGTCCTTCCCAGCAGTATGCTTTAACGGAGGATATTATTTTACAGGAGTNATGGATAATATAGTTAGAGTTTCTTATTACATAGGAATCTAAATGGATCTCTTTTCTTGACTGCCCCTTGCATTGTTCTGTTTACATCATATGCCCTTCATGTACAATTAATACTTGATCGTGGTGTCAGTTACTATGTATAAACAGCTCCAGTNCCTGTATAGTATATGGACCTTATGCTTTACCCTTTGTGCTATTTTTACACTCACTCTACTTCATTCTTTTTGGTTATTGCTGCCTTTTTTGTTTGTCTAATAAACTGCATGTAAAATACCACAGTGTTGTGACTGTCTGACTGCTTATTTACATATTATTGTATTACCTACTCTACATGAATTACATAGTAAAAGTCAGTAAAAGAGTTATTTTGGAGGAATACATCTATGTCTGGGAGTAGTGCCCCCATAGGGTATGGGTACAATAAGTCATGCGTAAAATAAGTCTTGCTTATATCCAAATCAAGAGCCAGTCTGTATCATACCTATCTGGTAAGTNTATGTCACCCTTTATGTAGTTTTTGCAGTCTGCTATATTTTATCCTAAGGTAATGGCTATACAATCCACCTGACAAGAGTAGGCAAGGTGGATGAGGGTTAATATAAATTTAACAGTAGGGGCTGGAAAGGGGTGAAGTCCTCTGTCTGGATCAGCCATCTGCATGACCCCAATGCACTTTAAGTAGGGCTGTGGTAGGGTAAATGCTGCCACATCCCTCCATTAGAAGGAAGCAAACTCTAGGACCTCCATGTGCACGAAGTCCATTGTTCCAGGTCAGAATGGAGAAATGTGTTTACAGTTATTTAAGTAAGTCTAAATCCAGCTAAAGATTTTTACAAATTAATATTGTAATAAACCTAATCCATTTATCACTTCTAAGAATGCAAACCTCTGCTATGACACAAATAAATGCCCCATGCTAAATGCCTGAAGGGTCATAGAAATGTATTTGTAACACCTAGTATCTCAACAGGTGCAGGAGGGTGGCATTTTTCAGAGAAAGANGTGTGGTAGAACAGAGGACATGCATATAAACTGGAGGGTGGTAGGTTCAGGGGAAATGTGCGAAANAATTACTTCACTGAAGGGGTAGTGGATAAGTGGAATAGCCTCCCATCAGAAGTGGTGGAAGCTAATACAATGGAACAGTGTCAGCATGCTTGGGATAAATATAAGGGGATTCTGAGTCTCAAACACAATAAACTAATATGAGTATAGTTTTAAATACGCAACTGGGCAGACTGGATGGGCCCAGGGCAGATGACGGGGAACAAAGGGCATCAAGCTTCAGGATGCCCCGTCACTAGTGTTACTAGTACCCAAAAGAATCTGGGTGTACTGGACCCCAAGATTTCTGTTGCTGNCCCTGGATGGGCCATGTGACTTTTATCTGCCGTCACTTTCTATATGTTTCTATCTAATATCTATAATTCCTGTTTCTTTTTGTGAATCATCATCATCGACACCATCACCACTATCGTTATTGCCATCAATATCTGGAGTTAGATTTTACGGTCGAGGTAAAACCTGCATAATGACATTTTCTAGAAAGCCATCTGATGCTTTCTATTTCTTGTCTTGGTTTACAAATAGCTTCTACTAGGGGGGAAATTTACTAAACTGTGGAANTGTAAGTCAGGATTTTGCCCATAGCAACCATTCAGATTCAACTGAATTTACATAATGGTTGCTATGGGCAACATCCCCTCTTTTACAATTCCACAGTTTAGTATATTTAGGCCCAGGTGTCCTCAGTTTATGAGTGCTGTTATTTTACCCAGTACCTAGAAGGCGATTTTGTCTGAATTCCAGAACAGCCAGAGTACATAAAGGAGTCCGTGGTACACATACTAGTTACAGATGTGTGTGGCACTGGAGGAATGTGTTCATATGAAGGAAAGGGTCCGGGCAGTTTAAGCTCCTTGCGTTGTCTGGGTCTAGTGTGGCTAAACCCTTGTGTGATATAAACACACAATAAATTAATGCAAATGCCAGTCTTATATGTCTGTTCATATTTTTGTCAGTGCATGTCTTATATCAGATATGTTTGACTGTAAGTAACCTAAGGCAGTGCTACAAGCAATCTACATTGTATAAATACTGAACTCTTAAAATGGAAAAGTGAACAGGACTGTTTAGAAAGGGAGGGTAATTATCCCTGGGCCCTAGCCCACACTGATGGTGATTTCCTTTTTTTCAGTCCTGGCTTACAGTGACCTGGCAACGGCAAGCCTGTATAGTCAACTGGAGCATAGTCACTGTCAACCAGTGTAACACTGGAGCGACCTAAGGTCACATCAGCATCATTCACAGCAGCATACCTTCCAACATGTGGGTGGTCGACAGCGGGATGAATCCAGCCCATAGTGTACAGGCACACAGTGTACAGGCACACAGCGGCTAAATGCTTTGCTGCTACACACCCACATACGCTGTGGTAGTGCCTGGTTTTACAGTGTGATTCTGACTGGAAATGGAGGTTCAGATTAATGCCAACTGGANTGATAATGTCACATAATAATAGAAAACAATAGTTTTATCTAAAAAAATGTAAACATATTTTTTGTAGTACTATATGTTGTGCCCAATATGTTGCAGCAATTTATGCTACTTTTAAATGTTTTTTTGTCACATAGCAATAAAATAGTTCAAAATAGGTGGGAGCTGTAACCCTCTGTAGCAGATACAAATGTCTTGATGTAAACAGACATTTATTGGATCCGGTGCAATTGCTTGGGCACTCCCTTCCTGTATGTTGACTACGTTCCTCCACCCTTTCCTCCATTAATATGCCCTCAAAACGCAATCCCTGAACATTCGAGTTGTGCTGAGTAACGCTGAGCTAAATCACACAGAAAAACGTCACACACATTTTTCAGACCCTACTTGTGGTATATAACATGTCACAAAAGAAGCTCCAAGTAATGTATGGGTGACAAGAACAAAAGGCCCATAATATTATCACAGCATTCTTACATGAAACC
>JABWIB010009024.1:5236-17408 GCA_016617825.1 Platyplectrum ornatum | reverse complement strand
TTAAATTGGAGGTCTGGACGGTCCGGCTACCTCCATGGCCTGGCGGCTGACATTCCCAAGAGCTTTGGAAACCAAGGCCTGCGAGGCCAGTATGGTAAGATGGCAATCAGTGTCAATTTCTCTGCTTGAAAGAGTCTTGGGATCACTGGTGATGGAGGAAACACACAGCGTGAATTTCCAGTCGGCTGTCAGGGCATCCGTGGCAACCGCCTGCGGGTGACAATAACGGGACATGAAGAAGGGGACTTTNCTGTTGTAAAAGGTGGCCATCAGGTCTACTTGAGGCCGACCCCACTTCCTCACAATGTCCTGAAAGACCTCGTCTGAGAGTTCCCATTTATTTTCTGATAAGGGGAAGCGACTCAGGGTATCTGCCATCTGGTTGTCTGATCCGGCTATGAAGATTGCCGATATGGACTATATACTTCTCGGCCTATGACAGGAGTATGGTAGACTCCTTCAGCATTGCTTGACTCCTTGATGTTTTATGTAGGCTACGACTGATCTATTGTCTCACTGGACAACTACTGATTTTTGAGCTAGGTNGGTCTCTGGAAGGCAAAACAAGCGTTGTATGTGGCCTTCATTTCCCTTAAGTTGGAATGCTGTCTTCTCTCTGCTTCTGACCAGCTTCCTTGTGTCCAGGAGGAGCCGCACGTAGCTCCCCAACCTGAAGAGCTTGTGTCGGTTGTTAACACGACCTGCGGAGGAGGACAAAATGACTTCCCTTGGGGTAGTATATCCTCTCTTGACCACCAGTGAAGATCCCTCCTAGCACCTGTGGACAGAAAAATCTTCTGGCTGGTGTTGCTTGGATTTCTGTCTCATTGACGGAAGAAACAGGTTTGTAGTTGTCTCAAATGTAGCCTTGCCCATGGGACAGTGTCAATGGCTGAAGACATCATGCTTTACATTCTGAGTATTAGAGACACTGGTACACTGGTTTGGGGTCAGGCTTAGCCTTGCTGGACTCAAGCCCTGAAACAACACATTCCGGTAAGGCATAGCATAACTTCACAGCATGAGGGGAGGAGGGAACATGACAGCAAAAACAAAGTTAGTCTTACCAGACTTCTTAGGCTGAGAGCGTCTATCCTCCATGTACTCAGTGTATGTATCGTACTGTTTAAATAGGGCACTGTTTTGCAGCAGGCGTCGCGCTTTATGTTCGTAGACACCATGAGCGTCCAGTACTTTTTGTCACGCAGAAGCCCAAGTTACACACACCCGAAGGGGCGGATGAACAGGACAGAGAAAATTTGCTATGCGAAAGTTCCTCGGCTTGCTACAACCTCCTGGCACAGTGGTACAGAGGGAGCACCCCGGGAACTGCCAACTGTGCAGGTAAGCAAGAAGAGAAATAAGACACACGGAAGGTGGGAGGCTTATATACCGCTGTGTCTTCTTTCTCTTCCTGTACATGTGGACAAAGGGACGTCTTCATAATGGTTGTGCTGCCATTAGAGGACAGGGAAAAACACATATGGAATGGTTGTCCCACTTCAAAGGGCCATTCTGACGGGCCAGGCGGAGGATGGTCTCCCGGTCACGGTAGTGTAAAATTTTTGCAATAAAAGGTCTGTGGTTCGCCCCCAGACTGAAAAGTGTGCTGCAAAGGTATACTTTCTGAGGTTGAGCAGGAGGTCTTCAAGGACAGTTTCCAGTTGGGAACCCTCAGCGGCAGACCAAAAAACAAAGGTTGTTGCTGCGAGATCTGCCTTCCATGTTGGAAATCTTTGCTTTGTAGGCATTCAATTGTGCACTAAGCCAAGCCAGGTCATCCTGTATGGGGGCAGCGGTGTCCTCAAGGTTAGCAATCCACTGTTCAACCCCCCCACTCTCTCCTTAACTTTCTGGAGTTCCTGAAGAAGCAGCGTTATACCCGCCTGCATCCCATACAGCTTGTCAGTCACCCTATGGTCCAGGGAAGAGATAGCCTCCAGCACTTTTTGTAGAGCAGGATCCTCGGGGGGAGCCACAAGGGGTTCCTCTGGGGGAGGGTCCTGTCTGGAGATGGGAGAGTCTTCTCGTTGTTGATTGGATTCCTGAGCCACTGATGTGGAGTGCCTGCTGAAATGCTCCAATCTGACAGCAGCAGAAGCAGCTGTCTGATTTCCCCATGGGTTAGACAATAGGAAGGAAGGCGCCACAGGTGAGGAGTCGTATGGTTGGGTTGCAGCCGTGCAGGTAGCAGAAGACGCACACCAGGGAGTCCCCTCACCAGGAGCAGCAGTTGCACAGGGAGAAACGCTGTAGGTACACAGGAGCAAAGTCACATATAAATGGACAGGGATTGCACAGGTGAACTGCCAGACGATAGGTACCCACACTGCACAGGATACGAAGAAGCAGGCACTCAGGATCAGCAAGCGGAACATTATACCAGGAAACGTTGAAGACACTGGTCCTATAAGAGCCGNGCCAGGTTCCTACCAGGCCAGGTTGCTACCTGCAAGAACCTTAGGATATACATATTATCAGTGAGTTTAATATCCAGTATGGCACTAATTGCAGAGACCTGTACCTTAAGCATGCTAGACACTAGACCAGTGGTACCCAGACCCTTAGGGTCTCCAAAAAATTTTCAGGCCACCCCTAAAATAAAATTATTTTCCATTTATTTAAGGTTTGGTCAAAATCATGTAATAACTATTTAGGTAAAGACAGAAATTCATCAGGTTCATATCAAATCTTGTGTTGCTAATATACAAGACATAAACTTGCACTTCTAAGTAACATTATTCTGGAAGTGAATTGCTTCCTTTATTTGAGTAGGGTCTAAATTACTGCATTCGGTAGAGGCCACAGCCTGTCCTGTGACATCTGTTGCAGCATCACCCTCCTTGGCCAATGTGGTATTAAGCATTGTCTTCTCTCTGCTCAGTTTCACGAGGACTCGAGGGATCAAAGGAATGGGAGGAAACACATACGCTAGACCTAAATTCCACGGGATGGACAGTGCATTTAGTGCCAGGGACAGAGGCTCGTGGTATCTTGAACAGTACTTCTCCACTTTCCTGTTGCCATAGGAGGCTATGAGGTATACTTCGGCTCGCCCCATCTCTCCACCGGAACACTTGTTCAGTTCCCATTCTCCTTGCTGAAGAGTTTGTCTTCTTAGAGTATCGGCTATTAGGTTCTGGTAACCTGCAATGTATGCAGCCTCCAGGCTGTGCACATTGTTCTCTGCCCAAGTCCGTAGCGGTTCCGCTTGTTCCATCAGGGCTTGATTCCTGGTACCACCCTGATTTAAAAATGCGACCACTGCTCGATTGTCGGAGCGGATTAGGAGCACCTTGTTCCTCAGGGTGTTCTGGAAATGTAAGCACGCCAGGTACACCACTTTCATCTCCCTTAGGTTGGAGTGTTTACCCTGAAGACAGTGGGCCACGTTCCCTGGATGTGTTGGTTGTAGATTGTCGCTCCCCAGCCTGTCATGCTGTCAACTCTCTCTAGAACTGCGAAACTTTTTCCAGTTTGCAGCTGTGCCTTCTTTAGCCACGTCTTGGGGTCTTTTTGTGCTTTTAGAATGAGAATCACCTCTTGATTGAGCTCGTCAGGGTCAGGGGCCTGCTGTAATGTTCTCATATCCAAACGGGCATATGGCACCAGACCTATCGCAGAGGACATAAGCCCCAGAACCTCCATCAGCTGCCCTGCTATTGCTTGTGTCTTGGCCATCAGGCTTTGGCAGTGTCTTATGAGCTTCAGTTTCCGGTTTGGAGTTAGTGAAGCCTGCGTGGATATATTGTCTATACACGCTCCAAGCTGTACTATCTGTTGGCTTGGTATTAGCACACTTTTGTTGATTGATTAGCCAGCCATTGGTCTGAAGTGTGTGTAGTACTCTGTTGGTGTGAATGTGCTGATTCAAGAACCGTAAGTCCAGGATTGTCCTGAAGTCTCCAGTAGCTTTTTGAACTATGAAGAGACGGGAGTAAACTCCCTGCTTTTGCTGCTGTGATGGTACTCTGCATATGACTCTTTGCCTTAAAAGATGATGAAGACTTTCCTTTAAGGCCGCTTCCCTTTTTTGGTCCTGGTGACTTCAGGAAAATTGATCTGGGTTGGCTGAAGAATTCTATTCTGTACCCCCTTGAAATATGATATCGAGGACCCAGTTGTAATCTGGCACTCACTGGATCCTGTCGCATCTGGGGTCATTGAAATTGTCTTCCGAACGTCACCTTTTGCCCCTCTAGGCTGTCGAAGGTTGCCCTCTGTAGGCTCTTCCCGGTCTGTAGAAGCAGGCTTNTNTAAGATCGGCTGATCTGAATGGCCNGTTGGGTGCAAACCTTCTGTCTGGTCTGTCCTGAGGCAGCCATACAGATTTACCTCCCGACGAATGTGTAATTATCTCTTCCAGATAGTAGCCTATTTTTGTAGTGTGCGTCCGCTTGGCATGGTTTAATCCATAAAGCACTGCGTGCCACTGCTGCTGTAGCTCCTACTCTGACTGCCAGCTTGATAGTATCCATCAAGGACTCACAAGAAATCCACCGCCATAAGAATTTCCTGTGCCCGCTTAATAAGTGTGGGCCTCCTCACTCCATCAATTATGTCTTTTTTCCAGCAAGCCACACCAACCTTGTAAGACCCTGGAATGTGACCACGGACGCCTATGCGGGTTTAAGGTGAGATTCGGCAACGGAGTGTTGTTTCTTCAGCCCAGTGTCAATCTTTTTCTCCATCAGATCCTTGAACGCTACTATATCCTCAAGAGGTAAAGATGTTCTTTTGGAGATTCTAGATATTGCAGCATCAATCTTTTGCGGCTCTTCCCACCTTCTAGTGTTTTCGGGAAGAAAGGGGTACATCTTGCCCATGCGTGCTGAGGATACCATCCTCTTGTCCGGATGTCCCCACTCTTCTTCGATCACATTTTTGACACTGGGAAGTGAGTGTGTCTTAGGCCTGGGTCTGACCTCCGTAAATAATGAATCCTGAAGAATTGACTCTTCCCTACTATCAATGTTAAGAGATCTGTAGATCAACTTTAGTAGATTGTTCACCCAATCCGGGTTAATTACTGCAATAGTCTGGGACCTGGATGATTTGTTGTCTGAATCTCCGGACAAATCAGAAATTGGATGGGTCTCCTCTACCGCTGAGGCTTCTGACATTTCACTACCAGATCTGGGATGTTTCTTTTGAGTCATCCTCTGGAGGTCCTCTTTTGTAACAAAGACCGAAGACATGAATAAATGCAGCCATTCTGTGACATGGCTATCGCTCAATCACAGGGAAAAAAAAAAAGACAAAAAAAATAGTTGTGCTGCAGCTTACCCCGACTTTCTACTCATTTACTGCAACACTGCCTCCAGGCTTGGTGCTGCTAAACATACAAAAGCTCTGATGCTTGAATTTCACGCTTTAAATAGCGACGTCAGCCCGCTTTTCACTGATCAACCCAGGCTACAACAAAATGACCGCACCTGCCCTATACTGCAGACAGGCGCGCCAAACGTTATACGACGTGCCTCCTGCGCGCCCTCGGACTGAGCAGGGACGCGCATTGTGAAGGCCATGCATTGAGACACTCGGCACCGAAGGGAAAATAAGTGTTGACAAGGCAGGGGGTCTTATAGGACCGGTATCTTCAACGTTTCCTGTTCATGTAGTAAATTCATGTAGTAAATTTACAAGAAACTCATTTAAATGCTATAGAAAGTGAAAAAATAAACATATTGGGTTATAAAGTGGTGAGTTGTTTGTTATACCAGAGCACAGGGAGCAATATAATGGTTACACTATAAAGAGGCACATGTAGACATTTCTGTATCTTTACAGCTGGGTCTTGATATATATAATTTGTACATTCCTAGGGCTGGATTTACTAATCAATACTAATATTTACTATCACTTTACTATCATTTAATATCACTTTTTCAAACATACAATAAAATGTAGACAAGTAAAAACGAATAGTAGATATTTTTCCCCCAAGGTTTATTTGAGCCTTCAATACAAACGCACAACAAAATTCTAGCGTTGCATTATATTTACATAGCAGGCTTACATTGTACAGTTACAGTATAACCATTAAAAACAATTGCGTGTTTTGTATTTTAAACACATTCAGTTCAACATACCAATTTTTACTGCTATATAAAAAATATACCCACCTTTTGTTAATAACTGCACAAATACAACAATGACCCAGAGAACATGTATACTATTTAGAATAACAGAATGGGGAGAGCCCTCTATAGCAGAACCATCATAAAAGATGGATATTTTAAATTAATGATGGAACTGCTGGGTGGAGAACACAGCGCGACACGTGAACAGTTTGTCTATAGTGTTGTCCATTCATATATATGTGTTTAAAAATACTGGCTGCACTAGTAAACACTGACATCCAGTGGCACAAGAGATAATCAGAGGCCTTCAGCAATATAATATTTCTGGCAAAACAAAGGTCAAACATTTTCAATTAAAAAGATGCAACAATAAGGATGCTTTAAATCTAAATGTTGCTAAGTACTCAATGTTTATTATTTTTGTTTAGTGCATAAAATTTCTTGCTGTTGATAGATTACTTTTTTGTTTTGATGGCTTTATTACATTAGTTTTAGTTTTGTTAATGGTTGTTTAAACGTTTCTGGCTTGTGGGCAAGGTGCCGACTGAACTGTAGTTTGTAACCAGTTCAAAAGATAAACAGGATGGAAAAAAAAACAGATTATTTTACAGTAGAAACATTAGCATTGCAGTGTTTTCCCATAGTGAATACTAACGGCCCTTTAAGCACTACATTCCAGAATAGAAGCTTAGCAGAAATGAAGCCACAACATTACAAGTAACACTGAAAGGAAAACTCTTGACCAAATGAAAAAGTTTTTGCCTCTGTCCAATAGTGTCTTTCATTTGAAAATGTCAAAATACTGTAGATATAAAAAGTAATGAAATAGCTCTGCAGTTGTAGACGTCTTCCAGAGGCAGGTCTTTTTTTTTCCTCTGGTTAATTGTCTGAGGCTGAATCATCGCTGGTGCGTTTGCTGACCTCAGTAGCTTTTAACCCAGATCCAAGAGCGCTGTACACAGAAAACACACAATTACTATGGAAAACATTCAATAATCTCAGTTTGTGACAGCATAAGACGACTTTTGGATACAGATTAACATTGGTGGATAAGAAAACTACTATAAGATAGTAATTTTAAAAACATTTGTAGAAAAAATATTTCACAATGGTACAATGAATAGGAGATACCAAAAACACTAAATGCATTTCCTAATTGTCTCACCATTTTCGACTCTTGTCTTCTTTATCGTCATTGTCCTCACTACTGTCTCCATTCTGTTGTTCTTGCCCATGTGTTTCTCGGCCACCATTAACCGCTTTTGTATCTGCACAATGTATTAGAACTGTTATTTCTGAACTTCTGCATATATTCATTAATCTCAACATTTGGGCAACTAGAGTAAAGCTGGAGCATTGTTCAACATTGCCTGTTTCCCAGCATGGGAATTAATGTTCCGAAAAGCTCCTGTTCAAAGAGCGGTTGGATTAACTGAGTATAAGTAATAAGTATTATTTTTGATATTTATAATGGCCGTGAAATGCAAGTGTGTTTACTGCTATATCCAGCGATGTTCTATTAGTTTTCAAGATTTTTATTTTAACATGGAAATGAATTAAAAATCCAGCTTACATTAGATCTTATAACTTAGGATAACTTGTAAAAAACGTAATTTATGAATGATAAGATCAAATGCTATTTATGGATTTACATAATTACAGAAATATGCCGATTCTTTATTTACCTGAGCTTTGATCTTTTTCATTCTTCTTGTGGGGTCCCCACTTTCCTGGATCCTTGGTCTTATTGGCTTCCTCTTGCTGTTTCTGTTCTGCCAGGGACTTGTTTAGAACATGAGTTATTACAGAATCTCCTTCTCCAACAAGGAACATGTTTTTGAATTTGTTGTAAAGCATGGTGGATTTCTCCATTACCACCTGGCTGGCTTTAAACCGGCGAATCTTAAAAGAAAAAAAGTTACATAAATAACATCCTAAAAACTCATTTTTTCAAGAATTATTGTTTTAATCAACAGAGACCATTTTTAAATTCTTCCAGCACTTGACTACTTCTACTACTACTGTGTATTTATACAGAGCTATCAGGGTAAACTACTTTGGGTTTGTTCTTCTATGCCAATGCATTGATGGAATACTTATTGATTTACAAATAATGTCACGTAGTGTCACAATAAGTTAATCTTTTTAAATGGGTTAGAATTCTGCAGGGAAGCCACTTAACTCTGGACAACACGTACAACAACAAGTTAAAAACATACTGATGGAAGCAGGTGCATGAATCACATTAGTATTACATCCATTCAAATAAAAAAACTTTATAAAAAGAGAAGCATACTTTTTTCAGTGTGGTAATCAACGCAGTGTGTTTCTGAGCATGCTGCATGGTGACCTGGAGAGAAGCCAGCTCATCCAAGGCACTAATACACCTGTTCACATCCTGCACAGAAACAAACAAAAAGAAATAAAGGAGAACTGGCAAAATAAAGTCTAATTCAATACAGTACTTATATCAAGGAACATGCCATTCAAGTTGTTATGTTTAGCTTTCTTTAAACACTATTAAACTAAAAATATCAATATTTGTTACATGTTACTGACATTGCGGCTCTGTGAGAAGCTTATATACAGAGTCTGCAATATACATATAGTTGGGGGAAGTAAAGCACTGGGAAATTCAGCAAACAATACGTACCTGGTGGTCAATCTTTAAAGAGTTTTTTATTTCTGCATGTATTGTTTGAAGTCTAGCATCTGTGGACATTTCTGAAATGAATCCAATATGACAAATGAAACAGTGTGAATCACTATATGTAAATCAAATACTTTCTAAATATCAGTAAAGCAGACAAACCTTTTTTCCTGTCAAATTTCTTGATATCTGATTTTTTTGCATCCTCCTTGTGGCTGCTCAAAAACATTAAACAGTGTCAGTCTAATATTCTCTATAGAATTATTAGCATGAATATAAAAGTAAAAACATGTACTTGTAAAACTGTAACACAACCACTTTTCCAACATACAATAAATTGTAGCAAAGTAAATTTTTTTTAAATCAGCAGACTACCTGTGAGGGTAATAGGGAGTTTCCTTCATGTATGTATGTATCTTTAATTNAAACCCCCCCAGTTAATAGTTGCAGATTGTTTGTCAAATGCAGGTTAAAACCGTCTGAGAGTTATCTGGCAACAATCCCAATTACTGAGAATATACTAAACTATTACCCCGCTGCCATGAACATCAACAGCGTACTGCTACTTTACCCACCACACTCCCTGCTTGTAGGCATATTATTACATGACACTAGCTGTTCCATCCTCAATGGTAAAGGTGGTAGTAGTATGCCTATTCATAAATCTGTGTCTTAAGGGCAGCACAGAAGCTACATGTATTGTAAACATCTAAAAACAGAATCAAAAAGGACACTTCCACTGTCCCTTCTCCCAGCTTTGCAGGACACTCAGTGTCCCAGCAAAACTTTAAGTAATACCTTACTAACATGCCTGCAGGATAGCGCATATAGGACCAAGTCATATCAATTTGATCATTTAGGTGAAAACTTCTAGCAGTAGTCTTGACAAAAAAAAAACAAAAAACTGCTGCTCCAAGCATGTTGGCAGGCAGTATGGAGGATTACAATTGCATCCTTTGCCCAGAATATTTAATATAGACTGACCTTACATGAATACCCTTCGGGAAAATCAGTTTTACAGTTATTGTTAAAAGTTAGTTATTTAAAACACAAATTGTTCACTTCATATCCTGTAAACTCATTTAATTCCTTATTAAATTCTTTATTTGATTTTGTATCTTAATTACTGCGTAGATGAAATATAAAGCTTGTCTTCTCCAAAACTATTAATAGACAGGTCCATACCCAGTTGCAAAGACAAGTCAATGGCAAGTATGTGGTCTGAGTTTCCTAACTTAACTCACTTTAACAAGCACAATAACAAAACTGTATTACCTTTCTATTTCCACTGCTTCTTCTTTTCGTTTCTTATCAGCAACTTCTTTTTCCTGAGCAGGCTTTAAGCCTCGTTTCTGTGCAGCCAGAGAAGGTTTTCCAGCCTTGCCCTTCTATTTGAACAAAATCAAGAAACACATCAACAATAATAAGCATCTAAACTTTAAAAATCTAATATATATATATATATATATATATACACTGTATTTGCTGGCGTATAAGACTACTTTTCAGCTCCGAAAAACATGCCTCCAAGTGGGGGGGTCGTCTTATACGCCGGGTATCTTTCTCCGAGGTATGAAACATCCAATGCTCCATAGATAACCACTAGCTGTATACATGGTCCTATGGTGATTATCTATAGAGCATTAGATGTTTATTACNTCAGAGATACCCTGTAACCCCAGAGTGCAGACACATCCTCCCCCCTCCTCTCCAGGAGACATCNGCAAAATGTCAGTACAGAAGGGATCATACAGCAGGGGGTCATACAGCAGGGGATCATTACAAACTCTATATTTTGAGTGGAAATGTTGGGGGGTCGTCTTATACACCCAGTCGTCTTATACGCCGGCATATACGGTATATATAGACTGTATTGGTAAACGTACCTTTCCGTCTTCTTGCTCCTCATCTTCAGATTCTGAAGGAGAATCAATCTTTGCTGTTTTCTTTTTAGCTTCAGCTTCTTTCTTGTTGGAATCTCTTCTTTGCTTTTCCTCGTCCTCTTTTGGGGCCTCCTCATCCTTTCTTACAGGCTGCTTTTGGGGTCTAATTTCTGGCAATTTCTTCTTGCTTTGATCCTCTTCATTTGCACTATCAAACGAATAAAACCCTTTAATTGTCTACAATTATTCTTGTTTTTAAACAGAACTATGTCTTTTGTCTGTTTTTGTAATAAATGTAACTTAATTGCAGCAGGAACTGAAATAAAAAGTTAGAAACATACACCTTGTAGATAACATGTGGAAATACACCAAGTACATAAAAGAAAAAAAAAAAGGAAGCGATTTTCAACTACCATAATAGAGGTGAAAAAGTGCATGACTGGCTTTTTCGCGTCTTAACCACGGATTGAATCAGCCCCTTAATTTACCTCTAATATGAAGCTGCCCATACACTATGCAATAAATAGTTCTAAATGACCAGCTTTAGTCAAGAGTGGGCAAAACCATGTTGAATTGAAGGGGAGTTAAATTTAATTAGCATATATTCTCGAGTATAAACCAACCGAATATAAGCCGAGGTACCTAATTTCACCACAAAAAACAGGGAAAACTTATGGACTCGAATATAAGCCTCCCCCCAGTATCCCCATCATGTCTCTGTCACAGATGCACAATGCTGGCATGTGTATATGATTTGGCAGAGGACACTGCATCTCTGAAGACACAACATCTATTTTACTGAAGTCCCTCACTCCCTCCCACAATTGGAAGGACTTCGGTGTAGTGACAGGGAGAATAGATGCTTCACTTAAGTGTAGCTGTGTATATGAATGTGTGAGAAGCGTCTGATGTAAAATCTGCCGATATGTAAATGATCTGTGACTTGCTGGTAACTGCTACACAAGTGACAGCCTTCATCAGGATATACAGGGGGAGTGAGGAAACTGAAGTGCAGACTCCCCACCTGTATATCCTGCTGAAGGCTGTCATGTGTAGCAGTTACCAGTAAGTCACATGATCATTCACATAACAGTAGCTTTTACATCAGACTCTTCTCAAACATACATTTACACAGCTACTGATTATTCAAAGGGCTCACACTGCTGTCTAGACTCCCCTCTGTACCCCCCTCTCACTACACTTAAGTACTTACTCCTCCCTCCCAAGTAAGGGACTTCAGTGCTGTAACATGGACAGGAGCCATCGTGGTCTAACAGATCATCTTCTAACAGAAGTGATAGAGGTGTGAGGAAACATGCTGCAGTCTCTGTGACAAATCTTTCCCCGAGTATAAGACGAGGGGAGCTTTTCAGCAGTATTACAGGTGAGAGATGATGTTTCCAGCACAAGTGTAATAACAGTGTAACAGTAACACTGGTAAGTATCTGTGTGCAACATGCAACAATAAAGTATTCTCCCTGCATGCAAACACTAACATTCATTTTACCTCCCCTGCAATTCAACATGGTTTTACCCACTCTTGACTAAAGCGGGTC
>JABWIB010009022.1:0-12473 GCA_016617825.1 Platyplectrum ornatum | reverse complement strand
AGTGGCCAAAGTGGGAATTTAAAAGTGGGGGTATGGAGGAGGAAGGAGTATGTCAGGATCATTTCTCCCTGCCTAGCACAAATTTTTCCNAAGCCTCTCCCTTGTCTTGGAGAGGTTGTGGCCAGGTCNGCTTCCTATGTTTGGTACATTGCGGGCATGAAGAAGTTGACCTCTTACCTTAGAGGTACAGAGCACTTCTATAATGCGGTTTGGTGCCCCTGGTTTGCCCTCCAACGCCTCCCCACAAACTCCTAAGCGTTTTCCCTCTCTGCTAAGTGCTGGGCGACCTTGCCCTTTCTCTTTGGTCAGTCGGACCTTTCTACTCTCGATGTCTGTCACAAGCTAGGGACAACAACCGCTGGGTGATGAACCTTATTCATATTGCTAGGGCCCGGGGGACTCCGGCCGGGTCCTCTCATTGGACACTGAGAAGGCAATTGACCGGATCTCTTGGGACTTTATGTCTCTTACCCTGCAGCGCTTTAGGTTTTCTGGTGCTTTCCTCAATGGGGTTTGTTCACAATACACCTGCCCTTCTGCAAAGGTGCTGATTAATGGTGCTTCCTCCGACCCTGTATATATCGCCAATGGCACTCGAAAGGGNTGCCCACTGTCCCCATTAATATTCGTCCTTGTCATTGAACCCTTGCCGTCCATGATCCGGGCTACATCTGATATCTCAGGCATTTCAGTGGGTTCCTTATCCTATAAGATCTCCCTTTTTGTGGACAATGTCCTCCTTACCTTGACCAATCTGAGAATATCCCTGGGCACCCTTATCTCCACTCTCCGAGACTTTGGCACACTGTCGGGGTACAAAATCAACCTCTCCAAATCAGAAGCACTCCTCTTCAACTCCTCCTCAATACCTCCTCCNAAGATGGCAATGCTCCAAACTGAAATATCTGGGTATCTTTATCACTTTCTCTTCTGCATTTCATCTGGAATCAATGCCCTCCCTGTACTCATTTTGCTCTGCTTAAGGAGCCTANGGCCCAGTTCGTGGTTTTCCCGACTTTCGCTTCTACTATCGTGCCTCTCACCTCAGCTCTGTGGTCTCCTCATATGCNCCCTTGGGTCACTTGGCATNGCTTNATATTGAGATCTCCTTTATGGNGCTCACCTCCATTTCTTCCCTTTGGGGCCTCCCTCGTGCTGCTAGACCTCCTACCCACTCTTTTTTAACCTACCAATGCTTTCACTGCGTCCATTTGGGATGACTATGGCTCTCTCCCATTCCACTTCTTTAAAATCCAGCATTTTCTGTCCTCTCCTGCCCCCCCCCCTGCACACCTTCCTTCCCAATTCAAGTCTTTCTGCCTTCAACACCCTCTTCGACAAGGAATGGTCTCTACCATTTACTCTCTCCTCCTGGATGCTTACCTTGGACCCCAGGATTCTCATGAGGGATTTGGGACCGTGTCCTGATGATGATGAACCCTGGGAGACTATCCGCCTCCAGAAATCTAAGGCCTCTATTTGCACGAAAGTTCTATAGGTGGTACTATACCACTATACCAAATCCCTGCCNAGCACAAATTTTTCCCAAGCCTCTCCCTTGTCTTGGAGAGGTTGTGGCCAGATCGGCTTCCTATGTTTGGTACATATCGGGCATGGAGAAGTAAGAGAACCTCTTACCTTAGAGATACAGAGCACATCTATAATGCGGTTTGGTGCCCCTGGTTTCCTCTCCAACGCCTTCCCACATACTCCTGAGCATTTTCCCTCTCTGCTAAGTGCTGGGCGACCTTGCCCTTTCTCTTTGGTCAGTNGGACCTTTCTACTCTCGATGTCTGTCTCCTCTAGGCTTTGGTGACCTCCCCACCCCATCACTTCCCTTCTATTCCTTCCCCCACGTTGTTATTCATGTACCATTTTTTTTGTATGACATTGTTCTATGACATTGTTCTATGACATTGTTATTTAATCTGATGACAGATTCCATGTTTTCCATGTGATAATCAGTATTTGTTATTTTGTATCTGTTATTTCAATAAGCAAAAGTTTAAACAAAAATATTACATATGATAAAAAGCATATATGACATCACAAAGAAAAATAAAAATACAAACTACAAACTACAATATCCTTTACATTTATAAAAATTATTGTCATGCAGAGTATTCAAGTTAACAGGACTACACTAATTCTAGAAATTAATATTTTAACAGGCAAGTATTTGCTGCTATGCATTTCTGTATTATACATTGGGCAAAAAAGGTTACAGCAAATTATTTTTATTATTTTATTTATCACATGTATTTTGGAGATACCTTTTTATTTCCATCTCTATAAATATCATTTTCTATGTGTACTGAATAGCTGGTGTGAAAAAGGAAATACTACCATATGTTTTATATTCTAGGCAATTACCACTGGCATTTTCTATCTTTTGTCACGCTGGATTTTGAATCTGAGCCAGAATGAGTTAATGCCACTGAATACAAACCTAATTTAAGGTTTGGTACAACAGCTGTTTGCACCTGAAGCACCAAGAAGAAAACTGACATATTGTGCAGGTGATGAAATCACTTCTTACTGACATTGTACTGGAGGCATATTTTCAGAATAAATTGGTAAAGCTTCAGATTTATTTCCCTGTGGGCCTGATCCAGAGTTTTACCTGGAACACGCACCTCTGAATAGTACACAGGCAAAAGGGGCATCCCCTTTCCCTGCTAGTCAGAACTATCTATCGATCGATTGGTTGATCGATCGATCTATCTATCTATCCATCTATCAGAATTTATTTATTAAACTACAGATTTATCTCTCTATGTGTTATATTTACTAAGCGGTGAGATTGCAGTGAGATTTGAAAGTGGGGAAGTTGCCCATGGCAACCAATCAGATTCAAGCTCTCAGTTTAATTCTACCCTCTAGGAGAATGTGAACTCGAATCTGAGAACATCCCCACTTTTCAATCTCACTGCAATCTCATTGCTTAGTAAATATACTCCTATGTCCCATATCTATTTATCACACTATCTTTAAGCAAGGAGGCTGAGGAAACCTTAGTAAGTATCTTAATGGCTGATATTCTATCAGGGAGAAGTGGTCTTTCCGTCAGACGAAGCCGCATAATGCTGTTTTGGCATTATTAATACCACAACTTCTATGTTCGATTATCCAAACACAGGACTTGCAGTGCACTGGGTCCAGTCCATAGGGCCTGATCCTGATAATAATAAAGCCAGATGTTTTCTGCATGTGGGAAACAGAAATGATCTGTGTGTTAAAACACCCATGCCTAGGACTAGGGCTACCATACAAATTTTCCACATAGCCAGAGCTGCATATNTGGGGTGTTCTTTCATTCCATGCATACAGATTTAAGTCTGGAGAGTGGGTAGAAGCATATAAATTGTACAGTATAGGGCAGGCTGCCTAACTGNCTGTGCATAGGGTGCGCCTTTAGGTTTGCGCTCCTATGGCAAAAAACNTATTACATAAGCATCAGGCCCACACAGAATATCATTTTATATTATCTGCTTGCCGAGGAATACTTTATTTTTATGAAAGTCAATAAAAATATTTCTTATTTTGATGATGATAATGTTGATGATTTTTATTATTTTTAATAATATAGTAAAGTTTAAATTTACCATTATTATAAGAACTGAAACATAATTCTTACACTTGCACAGTAGGAAGATGAACTTGTGAACTCAAATCAAACATGTTTCCAATGTAAATGTTTTATTTTAAGAACTCTTCTCAGANCATGGTCTTCCATATGAAATGCACAAGAAGGGTCAAGAATACNTCATCATTATATCTCGCCATCAGAGACTTGTTTGTTATGTTTATCATTATAGTTTAGATTTCTNTCGATCCCTGGCTGACATGTCACAGAGGCTTCCATTAAAAGTTTTGCTTTTCATCCATGTTTTCCTCCACATTACGGCCATTTCATTTAAGGGGTAATGAGACATATACAGCTGCAGTTCAGTTGTGGCTATGGCTAATGGCTATGCGGTGTTTGACGTAATTTACAGTATCCAATATAAAAATGATATAAATTAATTACATTAATTGCAGGAGAAAAATTATTTTTTTGAGATGAATAAGCCCATTTAAATGTGGACCATTTTTCATATCATTGCCCTTGATCCAAGCTTCCGATTTCAATGTGAAAGACCCCTCAGTGAAAGATTTGGATAGATCTTTGAGTTTTGAGGGAAAAAAAGTGTGATCCCATGGTCTTTACTTGATAGTGGGAGAGAAGATTGAATTCCCTTTTCCCACCCCTTAAAAGTATGCCTTTATGGACGTGTCCAAACCCCTAATCTACCTTCACTAATGTGCCACCCTACCTCCCTAATTAGCATGGCTAACTCTTCCTAGAGCGCAGAGAAACAGAAATTTAATTACAGAACTTTCTTCCAACATTTGATTTTACGATAGTAACATCTGCAGCACTGTCCTAAATTTTGAATCTGGTCCAATATTATAAATAAAAAGTAAAAAAAAAACCATAAAGTATATTAAAATAATGATGGAAAATCAGACTGGACATGCAAATACGTTGCAGTAAAATATGTTCTGGAATAATGTACATTTGTTCTGCTATGTTCAAAATTACAGCTTATGCTGGTATAAAGAAATATGGAATCCTTCCATGATTCAGTTATAAGNGAAGAGAATGAAGAGAAATGCATTATTCTCTTTTAAAAATAATCTGAGAGACACATACTGTTNTGTTCCTTCATTTTTATCCCAAGAGTTTAATTGAAACTTTACAAGTTTCTGAATTCGCCAGGGCAAAATGTAACATATCCATTAAACACAGGGAAAGCAAACAGATGGAAGACACAGAGTGTTGGTTTATTGAACATGGTTACTCCCAGTAGGTTTCACTGAAGAAGAGACAGTAGGTTGAGAGACAGGACCAATAGCTTTGTCTCAATCTCATAAAGATGAACCATTGATTTTCAATATTAAATTTAATGTGACGTATCATTCCATTTAATTAGATCCTCATCCATCATCGACAGACATCTGACTTGTGTAAACGTTCTTTGATGGCTGCAAAAGATAGTGTAATTTAACTTAAAGAACTAGCTTTCCAACAAAACCAGCACAGTACTATATTCTGCTTATAATAGCTGTGTGGTGGCATTGAATATTGCTTTCCACGTTTCCGGAGGAGAGTATTGTCACTATCACAAGTAAATAAATAAGCATTGCAGTGTTATCTTTGTAATTTATGTAGCACATGGGTTTTATGGATAATTATTGGGTGGTTGGGAAGGAGTCCTAGTAGACTTGGCTGAATGCAAAGATTACTCTNTTACCCCTTTTCCNCTGACAAAAAAACAGAGTTTCTGCACATAGACTCAGGTTTAGTTTGATACAGAGTTTTGGAGTAATGGCAAAATAGGTTCAAGTGTAAACCTGGTAAAACCATGTTGAATTGTGAAGAACCATAGATTTATACAGTAAAAACAGAATTAGAATTTTAATTGTAATTACCTAGATCAACTCTATTAACAGATTATTCATACAAGCTTTGCAAAGTTTTTTTTTACTGCATACAAAATGATAAAAGTTGATAAGTTGATTTGCACCCATCACATTGTTACATGGTTTTGCTCATCTCTACACTTGCACCTGTTTTGCACTTAAAAAAAGGTGTAAGTGTAATTTTGCATTAAACCCCTAGGGGCTGATCTAGAGTTGCCCATTCATCTTTTTTAGGTNCTCGTGTAGAGGTGAGAAAATTCATTTTGCAATGTGAGGGGTGTAAATGAATGTGAATTCTATTGAATGCAGAGAAAACATTTTGCTTTTGCACAAAGAACTCACACACTGTATAACTTTTTGTTAAGCCTGTAAATTACAGTTGAGCTAGTAAACACCACATTTCCATTCTAATTCTGTTTTCAGTTTACAGTTGCATGCCCCTGCAGTTCAGTGTTTGGTTTTGCCCAGATGTACACTTTCACCTTGACCNTTACCCCAAACTCTGGATCAGCCTCCTATTGAATACTTTCTGGGTTGGTCTTTATTTTGGAGCTGATCCGGAGTAGTATATCCACCTGTAAAAACAAATAAAACATTTTTTTTGTTTATGTAAAAACAAACAATAAATCAGTTTTTCTTTATTATTAATTTTACTATTTTTTTTTTTTACCACCTTTCACGCACTTAATGAAGCAGGTAACTGTCCACTGGAACGCCCCTTTTATCATCTGAATAACACGGATGAGTAAGGACACAGATGCAAGCTGCACTCCTGCATCCGTGACCTTAATTGCTGATCTGCGCATACACAGATCGGCGCTTTGAATCAGCTCCTTTGATCTGAAAGAATGCGAGTATGTGCTCTAGTGGGGAATGAGGGCTGCAATAGTTTTGTTACAGTATTATAATAAAAATACACATCTCTGGATTGGCCACAGGCTGCGTGTGACAATAATNGCACCTCCTGGAGGTTGCCAGGCAACCAGGGCACCGGGCCTCCCTGCATTTCCTGGGTGTAGACCTGACAATCCTGGGAGGAGCATGGCCATTCCTTCTCCCTCTCTATTGGCTGGCATGAGTATTTATTTCTACTGCAACTGGGACACACTGCCGCTTATAGTGTCCCAGCTGCGTCTTTCCTTTCTCTGCTCTCCATATTCTAGCNTTATGTGATTTATGAGTGCCTGTCCAGTTTACCTCTTGTCTCCAGTGTTCTCCTCTCCTCTTGTTTGTTCTCCCAGTTGTATTCTGCCGCATGTTGCTTCAGTGAGTGAATCACCTTTTTTNTGTCTCCACTGTTTTGTCTGGATGTTTATTCCTACTTCTCACTATAGATCCTTCATGTACGCTGCTGTCTCCTGTATTCCGTGCATTTTGCTGGGGCCACGACCTGCTGGGGACTTATGGNCGCAAGTCTGTCCATGCCACTATGGACTCCATTGAAGACAAAGGACCTGATTCATAGTTTCTGGTTTCCGCAGCGTGGTGCAGGCTGCTCTTGTAATTATCAGGGCTTAGCCCCTTTCCTCATTTCCATATGCCACATTCGCAAGGGCGTGGAGTTGGGCTATCCAGGCTATTAAGCGCAGATCGTCGAAACAGCCTGGCTGGTGGAGATGCAGGGCTGAATCAGCCCCAAGGTCTCCAGTTAGACTTTGCGTGAGTTTACCTACTAAGGTTTGCTGGAGCTTTACCAAAAATACTTGCCTATGTTAGTAAATACATACTTTTAATAAACATCAAGCCTACACAAGTCTATAATAAGTCAATAGTATAAAATTCCAAACCGCTATTTTTGTTTTCTAGGAGTTCTTCTAGACTATTTGATTAATATGTAGTTAATTGAGCATGTTAATATTTTTAATTGATTGAAGAACAGGTAGTTAATCATTTCATTCTCAGTTAAGTGATCAGCTGGCTGTACTCTTCATTGTTTATAAACAAAACTGAAATGTCAGAAGGACCTGGAGATTGACTAGAAATAGTGGTTCAGCCACAAAATCTATCAAGAAAATATGAAAAATAAGATTCTTAAAAGNATATAGCCAAACTTTAATTAAAATAAGTAATATAAAACCTTCGTTTTAGTTAATTGCTCATATTCATGTCAATTAATTAGTGTGTGAGTTATTGAGAAGTCATTAATTTAATTTTGAGGAAATGGCTAATTAATAAGTGAAACAATGACAATGAAAGTTTGCATTAGTGATTAATTATGTTGTGGCAAACTAATTAAATNAAGTTTGTGGAGCTGAAAATGTTAATGATAAAACTTGTCAATTAAGGCAATGCTGTACCTACACATGTAGAATTCCATCCATTTCTATCAGAAAATCTACAGGAGCAAAAACAAGCATCAACATGTCTATACATTGAAAGAAGAAAGAAAAGTGACATTGGTTAATCTTGAAAAAAATGCCCCAAAGTTAACAACCTTTTTTATTGCTCCATTTTTGTATTGAAAAACTGCACTCCTTGATCCTCCTTAGTGGAATATCTGTTACAATGTATGTTACAAACCAAATGTGTTTTAAATAAAAATATATTACATTCTATATGGTAATTAACATATTAAAAATAAGAAATATTTTTTTTTTATTCATGCCTAAAACACCATATAGACCATGACTGGCCTTATGTTCAAATATAATTTCATTTGATTCAGAATAAATATAATTCACAATAAAAATAAAAATATAATAAAAAAAGGGATGACTATAAACATGTTAACAGTAAATGAGACTAAAATTATACTGATAAAAAAAATGAGATTTTGTAAGAATTTAAATAGCAAAATTAGATATCAAACAAATGAAATATTGTGTGCAAAATAAAAAAATCAAACATATATATGATATAAAAAATTGTAATGCAAGAAAATCAGTGAATAAATATAGCGTAGTCATTGAGTTGGATAGAAAAAAATAAAAGATAAAATAGGTCAACAATTTTCATCTACATGAAAAATAAAGAAGGTTATTTACTGCAACAGTGCCAATTAACAATCAGATATATAACTGTACTATTCATTTAACCCATGTTACGAAACTAACTCCATGTTCAGAGTAGGAGGGAGGGCAAAGAGATGAATGCTCTGCTGCTCATCTTCCTGGCTGCAGATCTGCCATATGCTTATACCATGTCATAGACAGTTATAGACGCAGGTCATATTCTATGAGAAAATGACCATTTTTGTATGATAAAAAAAATAAATCTGTTTGTTATTTAATTTCTGATTTATTGGTTATTAAATAATGATTGTATATTAAATAAAAATAAAAAAGTGTATGTATGTATGTATATATATATATATATATATATATATATATATATACATACACACCCTTACATTGCAAAAAATCATTTAAATTGGTTTGTAAATGCTGCAGTTACAAAAATGTAATAACGCAAAGACTGCGGATATAGAAGCAGATTCTACTTAAACTGGGTGATTGTCTTCACATTTTCCTTTGTCCTATTCAGAGGTACATGTCCTGTAAACACACCTCTAGGTAGGACTGTGATGTATAAGACATTTATCAACAGATTAAGGTTCTTTTTAGTTGGATAATTACTGCTGGTCTCCATTCTTTATTAGCATTAAAGTTTTAAGGGCTAAGTCAGCACTGCGTCTCCACCAGCCAGGGAAGATTNGCCGATCTGCNCATGCGCAGTTCGGCTCTGAATGGCACAGAGTCAGACGCAAAGCCCGACTCCGTGCCTCTGCGATTCCGCAATATGGTAATGGGAAAAGGGGTGTTCCGTGTGCGGCCGCCAGAAACACTGAATCCAGTCCAGCATCACTTGTGCTTCTTATAAGGTTTTGTTTATAGGCATGTGTTGGCCAGGCTAGGTTTGTGATGCTCTGTGGGTTTTGCTGTTATTTTCTTTATGGATTTTTATGTCTATGTATGCGTTTGGTCTTGCACTGTTGAAGACTTGTTTGTTACTTATTTTGTCAGTTCTGACAGTTAGGTTTAGTATATTTATGGAGATGTTGTCTCTTGTCTGAGCATATTTGTTTTACTATTGCTGCATGCTATTGAAACTAAGCAAAAGGGAAGTTTAGACCAGGCCAAAGCTCAAAGCCCAGCAAAAATAGTGATATTTTGTAAATGAAGAATATTTTATAACAGGTCATAAAAACAACATTACAAAAATACAAGTAATGGGTCCCTTACTTCCCTAGCTGGCACATGTAAAAGTGATTATGTCACAAAGGTTAAAGTCTTATGCTGTCAAGGGAAGAAATTACATTTTTAAATCAAAGTTGCCGACTTTAGGTTTCTCACCCCTGAGGCAGAGGGTGAATATACACTCTTCTCCACCCATTCTGTCTGTTACCACCTAGTCATGTCTTATTGATTGTTCAAATTGTAAAGCGCTATGTAATCTGATGCGCTATATAAAAAACTGTTANCTGTTGCCCATAGCAACCAGATTCAAGCTCTCAGTTTAATTTTACACACTGGAGAATGTAAACTCAAATATCATTGGTTGCTATGGGCAACATCCCCACTTTNCAATCTCCCTTCATTCTCAACGTTTAGTAAATATACCCCAACATGTTTTTTTGACTTAGTGGTTTTGATATGATTTGATGAACTCTGGATTTTTATGAAGTCTTTTTCTCCTCACAATAGACANTAATGTGTTTTTGTAGGCAAGGGGTGAGACACCTCATTTTGTTCCCTGGTGATCTTTTTGTACACACTTGATGCACTATGCACTTGGCCTTTGAAATATTATCCCTGTCAATCTCCAAAAAATGACAAACCTACTATTTCCAGCTTGCAGTGTTGACTGACCTTTAGATGATGTATGGTTTGTACTTGTTGGATTGAAAGCTTCTGTGGTATTTATTTATAACATTGTAGGAACAAAAATAGAATAGAAAAAAGAATTGGCAGCCNTAGTATTGGAAAAATAGTATTGGATTGTACCTTATCGTAAACCTAATGAAACTGTGTCATGACTTTCATTGTGCAGATGTGGTTGGTAAGAAAGGCAATGCCACCATTCTCAATGTCACTTCTATAAGTTTAATACTTGACACAACATTATAAACATTTTATAAAATGATTTAATATAGTGAATCTTTGCCACCTAAGCCATATGGTATAGCCCATGGTGACTAAGAGGCCCAAATTGCTGACCACCACTGCACAGAAAGGATCCAACATAGTGGTGAAGCAGTTAATAATTGCCATTCATTTTCAAAGCATCCTCCAACTACTGTTTAAGTTCTCTACATTTCATAAATGTTCATTAAACATGGGAAAGTACATTTTATCATTGATCACAAAATACATTTGTTTTTTGCAGGGGNGCTGCAGACTAATGCCAGTCATGTTTAAAAAGAATATTATTGTATTTAAATATTTTTGCTCTTTAAGGTCATAATGATCTACATTTACAATAACGGGTTCGACATCTGCTGTAACAGAAGTCACCATGATAATGCCAATGAGGATGAACCCAGGACAAAGTTCCAAAATTAAATTAAAGGCATTGTTTATTTTTAGTTTCAAATATTGATTTTAAAACAGTGTGTTCTTGTACTTAAGTGCCATATAAAGTANGGTTGTTTCTCTACGAATATATCACATTTTAGCTTGATACATTTTGTGAACAGTATTGTAATGCTGCTTTTTATTCACATTTGCTGTAATACTGTGATATATTAATTTGTATAAATTACAGGAAAATAATACATAATTAAGAAACAGTAGTTACTTGTAGAAGGATTAAGAGTCANTTGTAAATTTAAAGATTAAATCACTCGCCAAATTAGGGTAGGTACAAAGAATCCCTAACCAGCTATTTATTCATGTGGCAAATAATAAGCATCACCAACATTTGAATTTTGAAGCCTGAAAATGTGACACCTGCATACCTATTGGTTCTCCAGGTGCCAGCAGGACCNGATAGACATGGCCATGCTGTCACTTGTAGTACTATAAGTGGCAACATGCCATAACAGGAGTTGATTTTACCAAATCTCACTAAATGCGGTTTATTAACTGTGGTTTTGAGAGGTGCGTTTACAAACTGTTTAGTAGTAAAACCAGCAATNTCTATATTATACTGTACAATGATTCTACAACTCCACTCTCCTTTNGACAAAAAGGTCTTTTTTGGGCTTAGTAAATCTGGACATTTCAAAACCAAAAAACTGCACCAAAAATGTACATTTTTATAAAATGGCCTGTTAGTAAATAAACCCTCTAGTATTCAGTTACGTTTAGTTTTAAGATGGTATTAGACACATTGGACCAGATGAAAATAAGAAATGAAATGTAAATACACGGCAGTTTCACACAGCGCAGGATTTGTAGGTCTCTTCCTGTTGTTGACANTTACTTGCGTCAGTTGCATCAGTTTTGGATAGTAAAGACCTGTATGGACCCAGCACCAAAANTGTCATCCTCTTTGTTTTCTACACACTCTTACATGTGTCAGAAATGGGATATCATGGCCCAAGGTAGATCAACTTGTGTTTGATGAAAATTTGACTGACAACTGTAATAGTGTAGATCCCATGGATGAAATATTCATTAAACTAAAATTACAGCAGATTAACAACATGGTCATAATTAAGATAGATTCAAGAGCAAAGTGTAACGTTATGTCCAAGACACAGTTACAAGAGATAGACCCAATAGCACCATAAAATGAACCTGGTAGCCTATGGTGGTTAGATTATTAGAACCCTGGGTATTGCTAAACTAAACTGCACACGTGCTGAGCTGCCGTTCCATATCATAAAGTTAAACCAATGCAATGAAAGTCAAGAGATACACAAAATGACTCATGTAGGTGTTACTGACCCCATAGAAGAAGCAACACAGTGGCTGTCATCAGTGGTAGCAGCGTTAAAAAAAAGATGGAACTGTGTATCTCTGTGTTGCAACCGTATCACTCGTTCACACAGTCAAATGGATTGGCAGAGCATACAGTCCGTTCTGCAAAACACCTGATGGGGAAATGGGCACCAGATCATATAT
>JABWIB010009021.1:1726-16867 GCA_016617825.1 Platyplectrum ornatum | reverse complement strand
AACTCATATAAATTTGTTTAAGTCATCCTTTACAATTGGAAGTTCCCTAGTCCCTTTGGAATTTACAGCCACATACATTTATGTGTAGTCTCAGAGATAGGTCCTTCACATCATCAAAGGATACATCTTCATGCTATCATTATTTTAGATAATTATAATATTGTCCACATCTATATTTGATTTATAGCTATTGATGAACACTAAAATTGGGTGTTGCAGAACACATTATACTGAAAAAATTGGAGCTGATCAATCAGGAATTCCAAATGATCTGATAATCGAGCCCTAGAGTTTCCTTGGCATTTTAATGCTGTTTTAAGAATAAATTTAATCCACACACTAGAATTATTATTTGCCCAATTCTACTTAAAGTAATATTGACACATAGGAGTACTTTGACAAATTTAGTAATCTGTAGTTTATTTGTAGCTCAGCTTTTTACTTAGAAAGGCTAGTGATTTGGNCATTCTAAATGTAAAAATAGGTAAAACAAAAAACTGAATAAAAATAAAAATGTCGTCAGTCAGAGCATGCTGGTGCTTGTAGTAATCCATGTCTGGCAGGGCATACTGACGCTTATAGTTGCAGCATGCACTGTTCCCTTTATCTAGAAACCCTAATTCAATGTCCTGCATTCTATCCCTAAACTTATTAAATTACTAACTTCGAATATTTATTAAAAAATGAAACTTAACATTCAGAAATCTTCAGGCAGATNATGAATGTATAGGACATTGCAGGCATGTTGCAGAGAGGTGCTTCATCTATGCCCTTCCGTCGCTAATGACATGGTGGGCTGCATGGAACTGGACCTTTGTGCCACACATGNCATAGAGATTTAAATAAAATATTTTTTTGCTTTTAATAATGTTTAACAACATATTAAATCTAATATTTATTGGTGAATAATATGGTTTGGATTGGTGGAGCTTAAGTATTTTTTATTTCATTTATTCTAAATGCTCAATAAAAGTCAGAAAATGTTATAAAAGTGTTGACACAGTTGAACAAATATCAATTACCTAATATAAATAAATAAATTAAATTAGATGTTCTAACAATCCAACATCAAAATAAACATATATTAGAAAAAAGTTAAGCATCGTGCAAAAAAAAAAAAAGAAGTCTCTCAACATTTAGTTATGTTGTAGGCTGACCTTTCTTTGGAGGGTACACATAAGTAGTACTTCAGGGGCTATAACTACATGACAAGATAATTCTACCCATTTAATANTGAAGTGATGTTGATGGTATCATTCTTCTCGTGTCTATAGCAGGAAAAGTACAAGGGACTTTTTTTTCCTCCTTGTTTCATCTGTTCCAGTGTCTGTGATGGATTTTCAAGCTGACTAATCGCTGTCACATTAACTTCCAGTATTTCATTCTTTAGCGCTGTCAAGATAATGGTCATAATCAAAGTGGCTCATTGTAGGTAAAGGAAATTATAACAGCAAAGTAATATCATAAAACAGTGTTTAAATATGTGTAATTTCATTTGTCAGTGGTGCTCCAACACTTCATTACACATATAACCATCTCTCATCAGTAGAATTAGTGCATTATTCATTACTGTTAATTATTTTCACATAATGGCTGCCCTGATATATTTAACCTCCACATTATATCTCAGATAATAGGCCTGTAAAATTGAATTGTGTGTAGAGTAGAGTACTGCAGCTCATTTACTGAGCATCAAGGAACAAAGAAAAGATTTCTAAATTGTACATTTGGCCAGCTGGCGCCAAACATTTATTTCTGTCTGATTTGCATAGACTGTTCTATGAAATAATGAGGGGCTAGTGTCATGTGTGCTTCCTGGTTACATTACAAACCAATTAGAATGCAGTCATAAGTACAGACTGCTTCAATACTATTCAGGAAAATGCACGGAAATAAAATGATGTGGAGGAAAGCCACTGAAAACATTGATATCTAATCTGGGTTATTATACAGGCATTATTAGCAACAGTCCGAGTATTTAGATCTAGTAACATACACATTTGGTAGTTTTGACTCTAGAACGGATTTATGAAATGATTACCAACCATGTGACTTCAAAAAAGTACAACATTCTTTTATGTCTCAGACAGGAATACAGAGATTCATTGTCCTTTTATCTTAATGATACAACTGTGGATACAGGGTATGTCTGCCAAAGGACCCAGATATGGTTTACAGTGCCCCCACTAGATCCCATTATGGTTTGACATGACTTCATAAGGACCAGTACAGATGAAATATACACACAAAAGTGAGTAAAAGAGGATTATAATACATATCAAGAAGGACTGAAAAACAAGGATGTTAGTAACACATGTTAAATAATGTACAGTAAATATTTATTAATAGCAATATACTCAAATATTGCCCTTCTGTTGATTAAATCACCTGAAATGTGCATGGCTCCTTTGCAGAAGGGTGTACTAGGGAAACCCATTTATCCAACATATTTAATTTTATGTCCATTTAACCATCAGACAAGATTAAATCTAACAGAAGTTAAACATTTAAGAAAAACATAAAATTTAGCAATAGCTCCATAAAGCTGGCAACTTGTGCGATTATCAGCTCGATCCCTCATTTATCGAGGATCAGGTCAGAAATTGCTCTAGTGTGTGGTACAGATAGATTTCTAAAACATCAGATTATTGGCCCAGAATTCCTGATTGATTATCGTCCAGGGGGCAATAATAAGTCAGTGTGTGGGAAAGTCTGATTATCGTACCTTCTACCCTGTACCTTTATCCCATGGTCGGTGTTTCCCCATTTGTCTCACTCTATAAATATCGGCAAGTACAGCAATAATACAGTAATAGAAGTTGCATGCTTGCATTCCGCAAGAGATACAGGGCTTCTATTACTGTATTATTGTTGTACTGGCTGATAATAATAGAGTTCTAAAGATGGGGAAACTCCGACCAGGTAGTAGTAGTGGTGCCATACAGCTGGCCAGGATCTCTCTGCTGCAATGGCTTTATGTCATCATTGATAGGAGGCCCCTGTAGCCAAACAGTGCACAGATAGGCAGGAGAGCCAATCAGATAGCCAGTCAGCTGCAAGAGCCTCCTGTCAATCTTAGTAGCCTCTGCCTCCTCTACATTGATTATTCCTGAGAGCAAGAGCAGTGTGTGGAGCAGATATCAGGATCCCAGGGAAAAATATCGACCACCTCCTGCTGGCAGCGATAATCATCCTAGTGCGTGGCCAGCTTTAGAGGACATATCCAGATCCAGAGGACATATGTTCATCATATTTTTCTATGCTTTTGGGTCAGATGGCAGCCTTTTTTTTCCAATCTGTTATTTTAAAGTTACATTTTTGACATCTTCTAGTAGCGGGGCTGTGATGGGGTTACAATTTTTCAATGCATACCAATCCAGATATTCTTACTGCCACCAATGCANTCAGAAGAGCTAAATCAGGTTTGGCAGTCATTAATTTGTCTGTGCAAGGCTGTGGTTTNCTTTGGAATCACACTGATGCATGGATATCATGGGCCTGCAATTACATATTCCTTTGCATATTTGCCTGGGGATCCAAATGCAGTAGAAACAGACTTCTTGATCCAAAATGATTATTTCAAATGATGTCATGTAACTGGCAATATTCAACCTGAGTAGTAGACGATGACTTACCAATTTCCCAAGGGAGTCTGTCCAGCCCACACTTGCTTACAATGGCTTCCATTTCAGCTATTAACAAAAATTAGAAAAAANATATTGAAATATTTTCAGACAGTTCAGGTGCAACCCAGCACACTTTACTGATAACCAGACTGACCNAAAGACCTATAGGGAATTTCAGAAAATCATAAGTGCTAGTGATCGAGGCATACCGAGTATACATACAGCATGTAGAGTGAAAAATGATAAAAGACCTTAGTTCTCCTAAACATTATTATNTTTCCTTTGAACCCGTCAGCAAGTCAATGTTTCTACAGTTTGAAAAGACCATTAAGCTTCCCTCTACATCGAAGATCAGTACGGAAATCTATTACATAATCTCTGTTTGACAATGCAGCGAGGAATATTGTTATTTACTTGATATTCCTGGCAATTGTCTTACAAGAAATATGTTGTTTTATTGACAAATACTGTAAGTATAATCTCCGAAAAATATAACTGTCATATACGGAATACTTTGTTTTCCAAACTACATGATGCTGCGTTTCTGTGAGTTTGCTCATCAGATACACTTAGAGACTATGGATAAGTGAACGTTTAGTTACAACAAGACCTCAGGTGCATTGGAAGTCTCACAACAGCCCAGCTACCTTGTTTAAATTAACATAAGCATGTACCTGTGAATTCAAGCCTGGCTTTCATCCTGCTGTTTTACAGCAGGTATGTAAAATCCATGGGTAAAAATGCCAGGGGAGGCTTTTGTTGGTAATTTATTTATAAACATTACATTCCGTATCATGTAAAATTGAAGTCTTTAACTTGTTTTTGGCCTAGTTACCTACGCAGTGGTCTCTTTGGACCCTTAATAGTCCTGTTACAAGAACAAGCACGTAATGAGAGGTGCACATTGTTGGCTGTAGTTTTATGTTTGGCTGGCCAGATAATTTTGGTGCTTAGCTGTTTTCATTGTGAATTATGATAGCAACTCTATAATTATGGCCCTTTTGAATTTTAACATTTTTTTAAAGTAAAATAAACAATTTTAAACAATATTTGACCTAAATCAAAAGATCAAGCAAGTAACATGCACTAATACTTATGTAGCTTTATATAGGATTTGATTTATGCATGTAAATAGAGAATATAATTACCCAAGGTACTTCTAAAAAGTCACTCCATATGTACAGTATTGGGGCACAAGTAAAAAACAAGTAAAAATAAATAATTGTAATAAAGTAAATGATGAGCACATTAATGCAGCTTGGTATAATACAGGTATCGAGNGCCACCAGCTGAGAACTGAATTAGCACTCACTTATATGTCACTTACACGTTTACCTTCAAAAAGGTGTATGTCATACATGTACATTGACATTTATTTATCACATCCAACAGGATCACTGCTGTGTCCCAATTCCTGAGTGTGCAAGGGCAGGCCACCCATCTTGAATGCTAGGACCCTGCAATAACATTTCACGTCATATGGGGACTGTCTGGAAATCTGAATTGCACTACATAGATTTCAAATCTCAATGAGCGTACCCAACATACACACCTACATTTCTTAGTAAGGGTTTAGACCACTTTTACTGGATTTGGCTTTTCCTCCCTTTGTTCTGCCTATCCAGACCTGAAAAGACACAACAATACAACNTATATTACAACAATGATGAAAGGATTTGTCATGAAATGTTAAATAGTCCCTANTAGAGCAAAATATTAGGTTATGTATAAGTTAAAAATGGGTTAGGACAATGAAGGTCATTAGATGGCCACTGGGCCCTAGATAGTATCACAGGTTGTATTAAGGGAATAATCTACTACATATTCTCTATATATAATAAATTACTGAATGAATTAATTGTTATACTGGGGCTGATCCAGAGTTGCACTTACACCTTTTTTAGGTGCAAGTATAGACCTGTGCAAAATCATATTGCATTGTAAGGGGAACATATTTGTTTGAATTATTTGTCATGCACGGAAAATCTTTGGCTTTTGTACATAGAACTCACATACTGCTTTGCTTTATGTTTACTCTGTAAATTAGAGTTGAGCTAGAAAACTTTACATATCAGCTCTAATTCTGTTGTTACAGTTATACTTGCCTCCCCTGCACTGCACTGCAGCGTTTGGTTTTGTCCATGTCTACACTTGCACCTGTTTTATCCCAAACTCTAGATCAGGCCCACTATGTCTAAAATAAATAATAGTACACTGATTATTGCCTCACAGTTGGAACTACCTAAAATCATGTTGTTTTAAAACAAATTCTTATCCATATTAAGAATAAAGAAAAAATATTGACCAATCACAAATAGCTGCCACTAATGTAACAATGCTCTCTGTCATTAAATATTCCACCTTTCAATAATTTTGTAACTTTTGTTCTACGCTCTGCTTACACCAAAAATTATCATAAAATTTTCAAAAATGTCCTCTGTAGAATATGTCCATAAAATATTAAATATTCAATTTTCTTCTATCATGGCTTGAAAAATTCATAATTACATGATGATCCACATAATAAGTNATTCTGAAAAGTCATATATGGCACTCCCCCCTGTGAATGAGTTAATAATTTACTGCTGTGTGGGATTTTCACTGCACTGTTAGTCTTGGGAACATTTATTAAGCAAATGTTCATTTGCAAAGATCAGAATGTGAATGAAGAGGTAAGAATTTAATGAGTAGTGACAGACAAGTGAACGGATTCCATATTGAACTTTTACACAAGGCAAGGCAGATATAGACTGATGTTTTCTAACCACTGCAGACATATAAAATGAAATATAGCAGACTGATGGAGCAAAGTAATAGTTTCGTGAAAGGTCTCAAAGNATGACAAATCTCAGCGCCATTAATCAACTGCACATTGTACACTGGGATATCATCATGCCGGAGAAAGGAGAATAGAACAAATGACAACAAATGGAAAATAAAGTCATTTTCTTATTAGAAACATGTAATTAAAATACAATTTCAATGTTCAAATAGTTTTTCCCCCTTTTGGAGGACTGTATTTCTTGGTTATTAAAAACACACTTTTAGATTTTATTTTAACAAAATGTAATCACTTATGTATAAGAAAAAGTATAGATACGTTGTGATCGGTATAATTTAAAATTATGAATGGTGTTCAAGGTGACTGAATGAAAAACAAGTAACAAGTTGGTAATAGGTATAAAGTTTTAATTTTAAATCAAAATATAAAAACATACAAACATAACATATGCATGAAAGTTAGGTGCAGATGTTGGTGTAGCCAATCTATGCGGCAGGCAGAGGACAAATCGCAGCATCTTATTACAGGTGATGTTAGAGCACAGTTGTTAATAAAATTGTTATTACCGAGGTCTTGATGAATGAAAATATATATAAACTACAAAGTACTCGAGGTGGTAATCATGTAAACAGATAGACAATCGAGAGACAGGGAATCTGGGGAAACATACATACTGTAGAAAAGATGTAACTTAACCGCATGTATATATTTGTGTGATGATGCTAGCCATTTTGCTATAATCTTATGCTGTATCACAGGTTGACTAACTTCATCCAACAATATAGTTTTAGCGACAGTGACATGAATTTTCCTGCTGTTTTTATCAGTGCTAACCTGAAAAGGATGGTTAANAATAATTCAAGTTTGCCACACTATATACCTGTGTTCAGAGTTAGGTCACAGAAGTAATACGCATTTCTTGCACTAGCCATTTGCAGAGATGACAGAAGTTAACATTGCATTGTACACTGTATATACTTGGTCTGTTGCATATATTTGTGTATATTTCACAAAAAGGGAATAAAATTATAAAATGCTGTGTGAAGACATCCTGTAGGCTGCACACCAAGGTGGCCACCAGAGCTAAGTCTTTAGCTAGTTATTTCCAGCCACTGGATCTAGACATATTAGCCTCTATTTACCACCCTGCACTTAATGGAGTGGTGTGGTCTTTTCTCTGCACTAGAGATTGGAGGCCCTGTCACACGCAGCTGCGCTCTGTTGTGGATCCAGTAATGACTATGCTGCTGTATTGCCCAGGGAGGCAATGGAGATGATTATTTGTGGTGCATCCTTCTCGGCCCTGTGTTTGCCACAATGATTTTGGCACAATTTTGACTTGCCTGTTCTTTTCAGCTAGCTACGCAAGCACTCTCTGGACCACTAGCCACGGATATATAGCAGTATTTATGTGCCGCCTGTGTGGGTTTGATTTCCTAGACCAGATGTAACTTATTTTTAAGTGTCACTGGAGCCCCCTCTGTCTGAGGATTTATATACTGTGCAAGGAACCAGGGGCGTAACTACAAAAGGCTGGGCCCCATAGCAAACCTTTCAACAGTGCCCCCCTTCACTATTTTATATATATATATATGTGTGTGTGTGTGTGTGTGTGTGTGTGTGTGTGTATGTATATATATATATATATATATATATATATATGGGGGGGGGACCAAACTGCTATAGAATATATACAAACATGGGGGCCCCAAACTGCAGTCAAATACATAACAGACAATAAGAAACAGTAAGTCTGGCTGTCCGGCAATCTGACAATGGAGGCAACGGACCCCATAGCTGTTGCTATGGCTGCTATAGATGTAGTTATGCCCATGCAATGTAGGTGGGTGTTCGCTTGCTGCTGGCCTCACCATATTTTAGATCCGCATGTCAGGGAGTGTCCCTCACTACCCCCGCCCCCACCACCACCGCCAGATGGCACCCGGGCCGGCTGCATCATTGGTAGTTCAGGGCCGCACATGCCGATCTACTGATCAGCATGTGCGGCCTTTATAAACTAAAATCAACCCAGATCATTGGTGTTTCAGGGCTGCTGCACATGGCAATCTACATGGCGATCTGCGGCCTTTATACATTAAAAACGGCCGTCCATTCATTGGTGGCTCAGGGGGGCTGCTGGCTGCTTCTGCTGCCGTGGTCTCATGTGTTAGCGAGATACTAGACCCGGCAGCCGGAAGTGACGTCAGAGGCACTAGACCTGGCTGACGGGTCTCAGCACTAGATCACTCGGATGACTGCAGCTTCCCAATATTTGTGACATAGAAACATAGAAAGTGACGGCAGATAAGAGCCACATGGTCCATCCAGTCTGCCCCATTGTGTATTTAAAACTANACCAACCCAAATNTATTNGCTATTTTGTTGTGTCCCGTGTTTGTCCGTTCCAGCACTTCAGTGTGTTTAATCTATAGAGAAATATTTTTTTTAATGGACTGTTACTTATGGGCCACTGCTGTGGGCTTGGCCCCCAAAATTTGCGAGATTGCCCCTGACCACCGCTGACCCTGTTTTCTCTTACCCTTGAGGTCTACGACTTTCCCACTGATGCTGTGTGATGACAGACTGCTCACTGGGTCACTGCTCTTTGATGTTCAGTGGGGCTTCCAGATATTGTTACCCTGCTAGCCATCACCGATCTGTAACCTTTGACCACAGTGTGCTTATGTAATTTTGTTTTCTTGATGTGTTTATCCCTAACATGTACTTATTGTATGTTTGTAGTGTATCAATTAAAGTTTCTTTTTCTTTTCACAGTTTAAATATGAAATTCCCTAGCTGTTCANATGTTTAACATGCTTTTTCTCAAGTCTACACTTGGGGCTATATTTACTAAATTGCAAAAAGTACTCCAGTACTACTCTTCTTAAGTTATTAAAAATGTTACGTACATTAAAAAGAATGTTTCATTTACCACTGATACATGATACAAGTCTCATTTGATCCTGTGTGTAGTTCTCTCCAGTGTGGAGTTGTAAAGCTTGATGAGTCATTCAAGTAACTTATAGTGATCTGGGAAACTGCACTAACCAGCANCTGGCCAGCAAGATGCTGCTTAGTAAAAATAAAAAACCTAAAATAACCTAAAAACACAGGAATGGATNTATACATGAATCCTCCTGCGCTGAAAAGTAACATTTTCCCTAACCCTGATCCCTATTGCTATTCTTGATGCCACCTAACCATAACCCTCCCTTTCTATTAGCCTAACCCTAACCTTTCTTTTAGCCCACCACAACCCATCCCTGTAAACCCACCACAACCCATCCCTGTAAACCCACCACAACCCATCCCTGTAGACCCACCACAGACATATCCTGTTCATCATTTTTGAAAGCAGGTAGTTTTTGATCCTTTCCCCCTGATAATATTCATAATGTAGTGTATTTTGAAACTGATACAGCCGATATTAAGCTGCCGACTGTATCTGTGTCTATATGCAGGTAGACCGGCAAGTGTCTGCATCCCCTCTGACAACTGCTGAAAAAACTTATTATGGTCATGAAAGCATTAAAATTAGACAATAGAACAATAAAACACAGAATCCTGCTTTCAAGAATCACATTTTCTTTTATATCAAGATTATTACTGGATAAGTGTACTCATTAAACTGAGAATAGATGGCACCAGAATGCATCATGGGAAGAAGGCAATGTTCTGCTGAGAAACCTTGACATTGANGTGGATATTACCTTGTCACAAACACTGAAATAATTGTTCAGGATAGGCTTGTGTAACATCACAAAGGTTTTGGCGCACACTAAACTCCTGGGTTGATGGATATAAAAATAGTCAAAATTTAAGCAAAAATTCTTTGTTTGAATAATAAAAAAAACTTAATTATAATTATTACTATTCATAATATATTTTATTTTATGCTTGTGAATAATAATTTCCTTTATTTGTAAAGAGCAGTTGNTGAAAATATATATATAGTTAGAAATGCTTCTATGACACAAACCAAAGAAGGGACAGTCAGGGTGAAAGAAGTGTTTCATTCCAATGAGATATACCAAGCTTAAGGGGGTACATGATTATAACAAAGCCCTCTATTCATCAAAGTCATGGAAGTATTTAAGACAAATTACAAATTGCAGCATATGACTTTACAGCAAACATGTGTATATTGACACACTAGACAGGCAGAAGGTACAACGCGCACAGTAAAGAGTTAAATGCTGGCTCCACAACAACAGTAACCATTTTTATTTTTCTAATGTTTAGATTAATTTCAGTTGAATAGATTGAGTTAAACTAGGAAGCATATTAAAATCAGTCTCCCTTTATTAAAACATTGTACTGATTTGCACATGGGAAGTGAATAAATTGCTAGAGCTGGGCAAATGGCAACCAGCCCGGGACTGAATTGCTTAAGCATTATTTGGTTAAAGGGTAAATACACCTTGTACATAGTAATGAAAATTATATAGGTATGAATGAAGATTAACACTGCAGGCTAGCTCCAGAATATTAATAAAATTCAATATATTTTCTAAAAGGNATCATTTATATTTGTGGATATGAAACCCATTCTAATAAAAATCTCTCTGTCCTTCATTCTGTTCATATAATTTCACTATAAATCATCCTGTACGGTTTTTTTTTTCTAAATATTCATTCCAAGGAGATCCTATTTAATAACCCCTTTTAGCAACACATTTCAGAATTAAATTTTTACCTTAAGCAATACTTCTTCCAATAAGCCGGGTTCTATAGAATATTCTTGTGACTAAAACAATATTTTGTTGAAATATATTATGCTAAATGGTTCAACCGAGGTGAAATTTGAACTTTATTAACAAATCTCGCTCAATGATTTGAATTGTAACAAACTCATTATCCATGTGAACTACAGTTTATGTTGTTTATCAATCATTTTATATGATTATAGAATAGTAACTAAATGAGCATAGCAAATAGAATATTACATAGCAATATACAGTGTATAGATTTTAATATTATGGATTTATATATATATATATATATATATTAAATAATATAATATACATAAAGCTAATTGAAATAAATAAAAATGATCATACATACATATAAGTATATTTGCAAATCTTAGTGTCAGTGCAATTGTGTAACATTCACCACGGTTTTATTTTGTGTATCATATATGTGACATTATGTGATTTGAGATATGGATGAAAGATATTCAAGTGCAAATACTGAAATGTGTTGCGATTCATGAGTAAGATAAACATATCTATATGTTGTATAATCAGTATATCTGATTCCTTAAAATAAAACAAGACAGATACAATGATTATGATGCATATTACTATATATCTACTGCAGACACATATNCATGTAAGATGTAGGGCTGCCAATATCCTGTAATGTGTGTCCCTTGCATATCAGACAGGGAAATGTAACTGTACAGATGCATATTTACACATATATACACATGGGGAATGGTGACGTTCAATGCCACTAATGACTAGTGATTTGTGTAAGTTTGTGTTATAGATATGACATTCCTGCAAGTACATATTAGCTCCATGCTGGCATAATTTATAAAGAATGCCATAGATTAATCTAAAAAGAAAATTATAGCTCTATTCAATATACCACAAATATAACAAATAAATGTTGTGTTAATATTCTGAGAAGCATAATACATATATTACATTCCTGCCAACATATATTAATTTTTAAAAAAGTGTACACTTATGGGCGTTTCCCATAAGGAAAGGGAGGAATAATATTAGAATCGAAGTCTGGAGACACAGCGTAAGCGTATATTATCTAAACACAATATTGAAAGCATTACAAAGGGTGGTTGAAATAGGAATGTAGAGGCAGTATTATACACCACTATTACTATACACAGCAACCTTTGGCAGCAATGGTTAGGGGGAAACTAAAATACTGAATGAGTGGCATAATGTGGCATAATTTTTAATGGTCCTTCCTGCTATACTGGTCAACAAAAGAACTTGGCAGCATCTTTTTGTATGTTAATTTGCAAGCTTATGATCCTTGATGTACGTCAAGCTGTGTCTTTGCTTTTATGACATGAAATGTAGTGCTTGTTTATAATATAATTAATATCTAAGCATCAGAAAACGACTAATATAGACCGCAGGGATNTAAACAACTACGAATCGTCACCAATCGGCCATAACCAGCAACCCCTATTTCAGATGTGACTTCTCTACTACGTTGTTAAATTTGACTAAGAATGACTGTATAATGCTATGGGGTGCATTTACAGAGATACCTGGTGGAATTGTATGCCTATTCCTGCTTTAATGCTGTATATTTTTCCATGAGCAAGACATTGCATTTACACTGAGTAATATGCTGCATGGTACAAGTAACACAAGAACAAGTTCTATATGAGCTGTGTAGACATTGGTGCCAAGGTGGACATTGCATGTGCTACCTTCTGCTTGGGCATGTCCTGTACACAGATCCAATGAAGAGGGATCTGGAAAGCGTAATATCCTGCTTGCCACTACAGTTATTTTAGTTACTATTAAATCCACACTGAGTAATATTCTATTTGGATTTAATTTCATTTTTTCAAGCATTATTTTCTCATTACATTTCAAAGAATGTAACAAAATAATATAGGGTTAGTTCCTTAGAGAATAAAAAGAGACACAGAAAATGCACTACATCTAGTATGATTTTAGTGAATGGCTTTTTAACTGCCCTTTCATAATAAAATGTTTTTGTTGTCCCCCTTAGAAGAAAATAACAGTCAATCAGGGTAATAAAGCTGGGGAGTGCTATTGCAGTCTATTAGATGTATATTTTGTCCTTTCGCATAGGGACATGTCTATAACTAACATGCTTCAATGTTTGTGCTGCTAAATTAAATTCTCCACACTCTGCAATGACCAAAGCAAATAATATATGACCTATAAACTAGTTGTTTGCATTCTCTAAAGGATTGCACGTTTTTGTTCCTCGAGGTCATATATCTTTGAACCTCTCCTCTCGCTAAGAACCTTCTGTTGCTCATTAGCATGTTGATCACCATTAATGCAGCTATAATGTAGCAATTTGCTTTCTGTATACGAAGTGGGAATGTTCATCTGAGTTTTGTCGAGGGACAAAATTAAGTACATCAATCTACAACACACACTGGATAGGATCCAACCGTAGATGAGCCATTCCTTATTGACGACGTCATGACTGGGGTTTCTTCTAATAGCTTGTGAAAACATCTTTTGCTTTTAGGAAAAAATAAATAACTCTGTTACCATGTAGAACATAACTCCATTACAGATGCATCCTTATTACTAAACGTTGTCATGTTTGTTATACAGTAATTGTTTCTTTTTCTATACTATTGATACTATCAAGTGCTATGTATGTAAATTACATTCAGAAGTTTTAAATCAACCAATGGCAAATGCAGGAGAGCATTAACCTATGTGAATAAGGCTGGAAATTCTTAGCGAGGTTTGTATAAATAATTATGCAAATAAATCATACATTTCACATGGTTGGGGAGATTTCTGAGCATTTCTTTTTTTATCATTTTAATGCAATAAAATAATTGTCACATTTTAAATGTGGAACTCATAAACTTGTTACANTTTTCATTAATATCCGGAAATATTGTAAGCTTCATACAGAAATATTACCCATATTTGAAAATCTGCTGTGACATCATGGTCACAAATCAGAAATATGCTTTCATTGCCTGGTTTCAGTGACAATTTAAAAATCACTTACAAATGGTTGTTATGTTTATCAGTTGTATTAGCATTAGTTGTGTTACTAAATAACCCTTATAGCTCAGTTTGTTTCCTCAGCATAAAGTTTTATTGGTCTTAAATACACAAAATAATACTTCAACTATATATATATATGAGTGTAGATTACCAAAAAACTAATTTTGCTCTAAGTTCAAACTGCAGTAAACGCAACGATATTGATGCTATTAAGACGTTTAGGTAAATTTATTGAAATGCNATTTTAGATGGCGAGTTGAACTCACCATCGATGTCGGANGATTTAAATTAGACTAAATGTATGCTAGTGAGTCATTCAAGCTTNTCTACAAACACTCGCTGGCATAGTAGAGTATGAATGGTAAGTATAGTCATTTTTTACATATTCAAAGTCTTTATTTTCTTTTTCTTTATTAAGCTTTTGATTGTAAAAAAAAAGTATGAACAGGGTTTAGGATAGTACAGGGGTGCCCATGCTGGCACTTGATCCAAACTTGATATGAAGTGGAGGGATCTGTGGTAAGCATTTTTAAAGTTTGGAAAATTAGGAAGTCCTACATTTTTCTTTTACNGAGAAATATAAATTGGGGTGCCCTGGACTGAAAGAATCCATAGAGACCTCATCACATTTAGAATTATAATAATAATAATTATANGAAAAAGAAAAACAATAAAACANAAATCAATGTCCAAGAGATTTGTGTAATCTATAAAATGTACTGGCTGTGTTTCTTCACATCTAGTGTATCTATTTAGACAGATCTTCTGTTCAATATATTGTTGCTAATATGTTTTTTATTATCTTGTACATATCTATGCGCCTTTAGGGGTTGTTTTGTTTCCCTGCTGTCTAGTCATTTTCTTGTGTGTTTAAATTGCAAGANCTGGGATGACTACACNTGCTCTATACAAGNGACTGGATTCAGACTTGCCTCATCCACCAGACTTTCACTGCATGTGCACCCCAGAAGTTCTCTTGTGGCTCACTTAGAATGATCCGTCTGCAGGCCCAGTTCTT
>JABWIB010009019.1:3743-14073 GCA_016617825.1 Platyplectrum ornatum | reverse complement strand
ACTTCGCGTTTTTTCCTGTCTTCGCGAGGGATTGAATCGGCCCCATAATTACTAAAGATTTCAAGTCATGATCAACATACTGATGAATCTATAGACACAGCACTTGATTTACTTACATATATGAAATGTCATACACATGTGTAAGGAGAGGAGGAGTTGTCCTCATACACACTGCACATAGATCTTCCATAGATATACATGTAGCATGTTTTGCCTCTACTTACCCGCTACATTATCTGGATTTATGATGACGCATGTCTAATGCCATTCTCTTGCATATGACATACGTCATTCAGTACATGCTTTCTAGTTGGAGCTTTCATTTGTCCAGTGTTTTATTTAATGGAATGTATAGGTTGTTGATGGCATCTTATTATCATTTTGATTGGCTGTGTTAAACAGGTGTCTTATGTTACAAACCACAATCACTGATGGTACACTGTGGGAATGCCTTTCACCATACACTACAATATCTAAATATTGTGTCCCTGTGAGACATAATCACAGATCTGCAAATAAAGTCATCACTGGATCTTATCCGGTCCAAGGGAAAAAAAAAAGAATCCCAATATATAATATTATGTATTTGGCCCCGCAATTCATATATCCAGCTCAGTAACAGTTACATCCACAATGACTTTATAAGTGTATGTGACGTTGCTGGATATATCGATATCTTTTTATAATATATGAATTGTGGTAATTTCAGTGTAAGATAAATAAAGTGATTTCATGCTTTATGTATATGGTTTTATTTGTAGCTATGACGGTCCCTGAATATCTCAGAAAGTACTGCAAGGTTGTCAATCGACGGCAGACCTACTATAAGAGATTCTTTGTTAAATATGACAAAAACAAAGATGGAGTCCTTTCAGTTACGGTAAAACAAAGGGTTCTATTGTAAGAAATAAGTGTTCATAATGGCTCAGATCCTATGGGGGGGAAGACCATTGATCCAATCCCATATGTACATATATGTATATATAATGTTGGACCCTTTTATGGTACGTGATTTATCCCATGTATACGGAATCGCCCACTGGTGCTCGGCCACTCACAGGCTATGCGTGATCCTGTCTAGTCCCAAGCTCCCCTATGTATGGGATATAATGCCAGGACCCCCGAGGCACTACTGCAGCCAGACATCTCCTCCACCGGGGTCTGTACCTGACCCAAGTCTTCTTATCCTTATCTTATACCCCGTTCACATAAACTACCCTGGTAAATCTGGTTTTAACCAGCAGGGTGGTCAGCTGTGGATCTGAATTACCCTGGTAATTAACCCTGTTCACAGAGCTGAATTACCCTGATAATTCACAAACTACACTGGTAATTCACAATTTACACTGTTCACAATGAACCAGGGTAGTTAGTAGTAATTTTAGCGCCGTTCACAATATGCACATTACCCTGGTAGTTCAGTCAACCCGGGAATTTCACTGAATTACCAGGGTAATAGACTTTTTTGTGAATGGGGTATTATCTGCACGAATCCAGATCTTTTGTCAGTAAAAGGGTTTATATCGTCTTATTTTGTAACTTGTAGCTGCATTGTATCTAATATGTTGCGTTTTTGTGCTAATTTCCCAAACTGTCTGATATAATCTGCTATTAATGACATGACTTTCTACAAAATAACTATAAAGGCTGGTCAGGAATGAATAGCATGTGGCCTACTAGGCAGTTTCCCATGAGAGGAAGACTAATTGTGGATACTTAAGGGTGTATTTGGGCTTATTTTAAGTCAGTCCCAGGGATCGGAGCTTTAAATATCTGTTTGACAAATTTCTATTTATAATGTTTCCTCCAAACAGCTGGATGTGAAAACCGTTCACAGGGACAGAGATCNCCACAAGTCACAATGAACGAGAACAAAATAATAGCGGGCTTGTTTGACATCAGTTGTTCTCTGAGTTGTGTGAAGTGATTTTAGGGTGGTTATAAATGACATTCGCGTATAGTATTTGAAGAAATAATGGTATTGCACCTGTTTAAGTGTCGGCCTATTTACTATACAAGTATGTAGGTATGACCATTCTCTTTCACCAGACTAAGCCAGGATTAGCTCCAGTAAGATCACTTATCTACACCCTTACTCATGGCACCATAATAGCCACTGGCATTTTTAGTATTCTTTAATCAAGGAAAAGGTATTTTGCATTTGAATTATAATCTTTTTTTTCTCTATTCTTTTCATTTGTTACTGTGTAATGGAAGGAAATGGAGAAGGCTATGACTGATGTCTTCAATAAGATTAGTCCTGGACAAGTAAAACAGTTCCTAGCCTTGACAAGTGAAGCCAATGGCCGGTATGACAGCAATCTGTTTTACGCAGTCTGCGCATTAGCTGAACGCGTCTTTTACTCCATGTACTAGTAAGTATATGAAAGGAAATAGGGGATTGATAGCTTTGTATATGTGGAAAAACACACTTGCATATTATTTTGTATTTACATGTTATTCTATATAGTGCACAAGTTCCCTACTTTCCCAATGAGGGCTATATGCATTCACTGCTGCTCTTCATGGTAGGTGCACCAGGCAATTGTAGTGGCTGCTTAATAGTGGCTATAGCCTTCTATTCTCTCTAAGCCAGATCCCTTGAGTTACACAGTCTCCCTTTTCCAGACTACCATTGCTGGAAAACAGGATAGAACATATATGTACTCCATTTAGCAGTAGCTATAGTTCAGATAGGTGTCTAGTGACCAGTCTAATACGAGATATAAGTGTCTATAGCATGATAACAGTGTAATGCCTATTCCACCACACACAGACCAGCACACATTGCCTCCACTCTCACCCGCACATCTACCCATCTTACTGTATGACCCANTGGGTTGTTCACGTCTCCTGTCTCCAAAACTGACCCTGCTTCCAGTTCTTTGAACCTCCCAACTTGCAATGCAATCCCAGCTAATATAATGTATGGTCAGTATGTTCCCTGTGCTCAGTTGAATGAATACAAATGCAGTCACTAAATTTCTGTGGAAGCCAAGTCGTGCTTTATAACCATCAGGGGTAATGTCTCTCCTTCCTTTCCAGGGAGGAGTGACAGATCCATGTATGGCCAAGCCACATCCATGTGACAGAAACTATTAAATACAGATAGAATGTAAGGAGTTGTTTAATGTGTGCCCTGATAATTCTTCCTTTATTCATACAGCCCAGAAAACCCCACTGAAACNTATTCTGATAAACCATGTCTGGAAATGGCCGATTTCCCTGTCATCCTGTCACGTCTGGGCAGTCGCATAAGTGAACCTTTAAGGAGCCTGTTCACACTTATTGTCAGCAGCCATGGGAAGATGATGTGACCATGTACCGTCGCTCCGGTTTCTGGAGCTCGCTGTGAATTATCTAAGCCTTCTTAGGACAAAAATAAAAAAAGTAAAAAATGATGACTTTATGGATACCTTTATTTTTAAATGAAGCCAATTACACATGGGCAACATGTTATCCTTGGGGAGGGGGTGAAACACAATCATAAACACTACACCATTGAGAGGCTAACTGCTTAGCTTTTAATCTACTCATCTACTGTATTCCCTTCCAACAAGAAAAATAATGAAAGTTACAGGTTTTGGCAAATCTTCATGAAACGTCCTCAATACCAATGTAGTGAACAGAGTATACACCTCCAGTTTATGTTTAAACAGACTATTAACAAAGCAGCACAGAGATCTGAAAAGCACAATAACAGGACCAATCGCTTGCAGTCGTGAGAAGCCTAGAAATCCACTCAGTACTAACGCCATCTGTGAGGGGACATTATGCCTCATGCTTCAGTGTTCCCTGTGAATGCATAGGCTGAACATGGAGACGTGGATGGTAATCTCGCTGATGGACTAAGGGCATTGATCTGTGGAAACTATTCGCACTGCAGGCTGCTAAGACTAGTAACAATAAATAAAAGCTGGCCCTGAAGTTCCCTTGATTTTCTAATGCAAAGTCCTCACAGACAATAAGAGATCAAGTAAAGTAATATTTGGCATTTTTAATTTAGGTTTTGTTTATTTATGTTTAATGTTAATTCCATGCTGTGTTTCAGTAAGAACAATGACAGATTCTGTATCTGTGGCTCCAGTCAGATATCCAGTAGTACAAATTAGCTTCAAGTTACACATACTGAACGAAAGATAGGTTGAGCAAGAGAAAGGGGCAGAGAAGGAGGGGAGGGGGTGGGGAAGATAGAAAAACAAAAAAATTTAAACACGCATGCAGGCTATTCAACACCAGCTCCAACGCTAACCTGCTCTGAGGAGGGAAAGTAAAAAGGAGGCAAGAATGAATAAACACGGATTGTTGACATGATACCAGCACCAGAGTTTTCAGCGACATTTTTGCACAGTTTGAAAACACTTTACAGCAAAACCACTACAAGGACATTCTGAAGCAATCTGCAACGTCAAGCTCTAACCACATTATAAACAATAGTATGAAAATCAGTTTCAGACATAAAATAATAATAATAAAAAAAAAAGCCACCACACAAATTCTACAGTGCGATTGACTCTGGTCTGCCCTAAGGAGTAACGTCTTTTGCTCGATCTATGTGTTTCTAAGGTTATAGTGCTGGATGGCACGGAGACAAATCTAATGCTGAAAGCCTCAATGCAGTCCTGTTAGTGTCTTAAAAGAACCTAAGATGGCTGGCAGCAGCAAAATCCACAGTCATTCACTCTTGCCTTTAAGAATTCTTAAACTGTGTAAAAATGATACACCCAATTGGGCAGGAACCTAAATCCTGAGAACCAGTGTAAAAGTCAAATTTTGATGGTCCTCAGAGTGAGACGGGATATTTGGAGGGANGGGGCAGTTGGTTAGAGAGGGTCTCTTCTTGGCTTTTAACGTTTCACTGATTTTCATCTTCCACATCCTGCAGTGCTTCTTTATTCTGTTCTTCACCTGGGAAATGGGAAAAGGAGCATGATTAGTGGATAGCAACACCTTCCTGCTCTGCAGGATTACGTGACCCCCTTTCCACTAGTGGGAGGACCCATTACTGCCCATACACTATAATAGAATAGACATTAATGTGTGCTTGTTTTATAATGATCGAATCTCTCATCTAATTAACTGCTCGTTTACGGTCTAGAGAGGATATTACAGGTAAGACTTTCTACCATAAGTCGCTTTCTAGGGGTAAGTCNGAACAATTCAGCTTTGATTACGTTTTCCCCATGAGGAAAATAGCCCACAATGAAAAGGATTTTGGTTGTGCTTTTAGCAGGCAGTGTGTAGGTGTCTGAGGACTCAACTGCACATTTTAGGACTATAAATAAATATGACAAATAAATATGAATTGCAGCTTTGTTATTTAAGTTTTCACATATGTTCCCAAGTGACACCCGATGCCTGACCTCTCATGTCCTTCCATGCTGGTATAAAGGAATAGGTGTAGTGCCATTAGGAAAGGCGCACGGGATTATAGATTATTAGGTAAGTGCCCACTCCTCCTCAAGTGTATTTGACATAGGTTTCTTTATAATCTATAAATATCCCAAAACTCCTCCATATGATAGATTAGTGGATTAGATAACCACAGTATGAAGTGACTTACACAACAGAAGCAATTATCTACCCAGAATATAATGGGAAATATACCTTTTATACTCAGTGAGGCTCTTTTATGCACAACATGCAAATGTTATATATGGTTAGTCTAACAAATTTGTGTTAAGAGTTTGAAAGTGAAATACAAAACTATGGCTTCAGATTTAGTCTCATACATAGTGTTAGTATAACAGTCAAATGTGTAAGGAAAAAAAAACACTTAAATAGAAACACAAGCACCACCAGCCTAGTCATCCATACATTGCTTCTATTAAGGGGCTTTTATTAAAAGGTAACCCCCCCCCCCCATGCACTATGGCATCTGTCTGATGGATAACAATCCTGCCGTCTATGGTGGTGATGCCATTGCACAAACATTTTAGTAACATACAGAACATCTTTGTTACTGAATACATCACTCAGATTATCAAAATTGTTTCAGTGAATGATTCACGCATAACAATCAGCCCCCACAGATGCAATGGTTAGGATGGGACACACACAAGGCCGCTTTGTGATGCAGTCATTACAGAAACTTACAAAGAATATTTAGGAAAGTGACACGTGGGTTTTCCTTTAGGAATCTACACAGGAATTGGAAGAATAGGATCATGTGGTAAAAGTGATGTTAAGCAGCTCAGAGAAAAAAATAATGATATCAAATCCAACCAGTAGCCTAGTGACCGATTGACTTGTGTCAATGATAAATGGTGATATTTAATTCATTATAGCGCATGCCGCAACAAGTGAGGCGGATTACTTCTGTCACAAATATTTAGGCAACATTGTATAACTTATCTATGTTCTCTACAAGTAAGCAGTAACATAAAGACACCCCCTCCCCTGTACATAATGTGCAGCAGGTTGAGTAGCATAAGTAAAGTGACCATTATTCTGCTGGTCTGGAGTTCCTGAAGAACAACTCTCCTACACTGGGTCAAGTCTACTGACCCAGCACCAACAGCAAATGTACTGGAATCAGGATTAGCCAGTATTAACTATAAATAAAAACACACCACTTACCATCACCTTGCATATCTGAAGTCCATAGTGTCAGGTTATCACGTAACAATTGCATGATAAGCGTGGAGTCCTTGTAACTTTCTTCACTCAGTGTATCCAGTTCTGCAATAGCATCATCAAATGCTGCTTTTGCCAACCTTTAAAACAACAAAAAAAAAAGGAACCCAGACACAGGTTAGTACAGTCTATAGATTTATAAGTCTGCATTATAGCAATAAACCACAGGAATAAATATTAAATGGGCAGAACATTAGGAAATATAGGGCCTACAAGCTCCTTATGTAAGCAAAGCTGNGTATGGCAGTAACGTGGAATAACAAGTAGAACTCAAATGGTGCAAAAATGCAGTTTGGGGAAAAGTCAATGAGTTATAAGTTTCCATGCCTTCCGACCATTTTCAAGTAGATGCTTTGGAAATGGTTTTTATTGCCCTTGGAGATCACAGGAAGAAAGGTTTAGAAGATGCATTTCTATACCTCTCAAGGCAAAATGCCCTTTGTAACATATACAAACACACAGCAGAAACGCAACACACCTAGTAATACAAAGGCCTCAAGTTTCAATTTAACAGGTTTTTAAATACCTCCTGGGGAATTTCCTTTGTTACTGTGGTAGATACATACCATTNAGTTTGTTTGCCATGTCAACACAATAACGTACCTGCATGCACGGTCAGGGGAATTAAGAATTTCATAGTAGAACACAGAGAAATTGAGTGCGAGACCTAGACGAATGGGATGTGTTGGAGGAAGTTCTGTCATTGCAATATCACTTGCAGCCTTATAAGCTACCAAGCTGTTCTCTGCAGCCTCCTTCCGGTCATTGCCTATGGCAAACTCTGCCAGATATCGGTGGTAGTCTCCTTTCCTAAAACACACAAACCACATTTATCTTGAATAAACATCAACAGAATTAAGGACCTAAAAGTATTTGCTTAAAACATTCTTTATATTCTAACAAGTCACAAGTCTAGATTGTGAACTCCATTGTATTGTTTTATACACATTATATATTACACACACACAGGAGTTACTCAAACTACTTACATTTTATAGTAGAAAACCTTTGACTCCCCACTGTTTGCAGCCGGAATGAGGTGTTTGTCCAGTACATCCAGAATGTCATTACAGATAGATTTCAGTTCAGTCTCAACCTATAACACAAAAAGGAAATCACTATTTAGTTTAAATCCCAGTGCGAGCCAGAACTCACATGTGGAGCGTTAGAACAGGTGTTTGTACACACCGTTCCAGTAGCACACAGCTCGTACGGCCAAATACAGGCACATCTGGAATTCATTTCCAGACACGGTTGGCCCCCTTTTCTGTACCCCATTCCTTACATACTTAGACGTTACTGTAGAACACTTATAGTCCACCACAAACTNTAGCTAAGAACAGAACTACTAAAACACACTTGTACACAAACAAAAAAAANCACTTATGATTCCTTAACCCCGGGATATTGCTGTGTCTGCAATGTGAACGAGTCGTACTTTAATATGGCTAAAGCCACCAATACAGAGTTATTGCTGCCGACAGGAGGAGACTGAGAAAAGGTTCCATCCGTACCAGCACCAATCACAACCCCTGTTGGCAGCAATAGTGGCAATAGTGTGTGCTGTGTTCAGTGAGATGAAGGTTTCTGGTACTATTATCAAGTAAATATAGTGACAATAATTATGATTGCTAATTAACGCCGACTATGAACTACAGCAGTTATGGGGGCAATCATCAACTCTTATATCTAGTAATATATACAGCAGATTAACATTTAATCCTCTGCAACAAGGTTTTGGCAGATGTAAACATCTATTTCTACTCCAGGTCATGAAACCAGTGTGTAANACCAGGCCTCACCGTTGTCCGATAATCCTTGATCATTTTAAGTTTGTCTTCTCCGCCTTTGTTTTCTTCTTTCTGTTCAATGCTGCTGATTATTCTCCAAGACGCTCTTCTAGCTCCGATCACGTTCTTATAAGCGACAGACAGCAAGTTCCTTTCCTCTACCGTCAATTCCACATCCATCCCGGCCACTTTCTTCATTGACTCAACCATTTCTAACAGAGTAACAAGAAGAGAAGACGTTTTGATTACATACAACTATAACAGCCCCATATCTGTCCATTAAACCTGTTCATAGTCTATTAACACTGAACCTCTCCCAAAAATACATTCCAGCCAGTTATGGCGAGTGATCCCCCACCATTGCCGACACTGGAGAGATCTGAATCAAGTAAAATGAATATGGACCATTTGGAAGGAATTGTGATGAACCTGTTACTGTATATGCTGGCATTTTTTACTTCTTTTCTCAGCCACAATAGGAAAAGTGTTTTCTCTCATAATACAGAGCACACTGACACGCTGTAATACATAATGTAGTTTTAACACACCCCTGTGCAAGATGTCCCCCNACCTTTACTGGTCAGGGAATTCTGCCACCCCTGTCTCAGACATCTCTACCCACCTACATAATATTACATCCTATAGACCACCCTCCCCTCTGTATTGCACTCTTCTGATCTTATATTCTAGGACCAGACCTCTGGAGCTGGATCTCCATAGCATAGACCTTGTGTGTGTGGAGGGAGAAAACACTACAGTCTTCTAACCCAACATTTAACAACAAGAGGGTAATATACCCACACTTAAGTTTAACACAGAGTCAATATAAGAATTGGTAACTTTGTATATACACGTTCTTAATAAAACTTTGTGCAACGTATCATATTAAGTGATAAAAATGGTGATCAAAAAAGGAAATAACTGTTCGACCATTGGGACATACACTGGAGGGACATTATGAAATTACTCAGACTCGAGAAAAGTAGTTTGTGTTTGGTAACATACTGAGTCCCACATTAAGCGGCTGAAATGGAGATCTGGGTACAGGAAACATTTCCTTGTTGTTAAGCCTCCCCCATTGGTATTACTATGCTATGTACATTAATGAGAGCGAGCATAGGGTGGAGTGAAGGCAGAGAGGAGCGTGTTATTTAAAGTGGAGATCAAGACATCAGTGAGTATTATAGGTTGAANTAGGGTAATCTCTAATAAACATGGCGTGACTGGGTTCCCAGCGAAGACAGATTTAAGATTTTGTATGGATTGGAAAGAATACAGGGAGCCAGTACAAGAACTGCATGATAATAAAATGGCTGTAATAGATGTCACTCACTTAATGTAAAAAGAATATTTACAACTATTCAGTACTGAACTGGGATGACAGTGTAAATACATGTACTGTACACTCATGTATTGGGTACTGTAGATCAGATACATTTAGCAAATATAAATATACGAAGAAACCTGAATAAATAGGGGGATCAGGTATGTGATAGTTTAAACCATCACAGGTTACATGTCAGATGTTATAATGGCAGCTATTATAATAGTGTGTGACCATCTATACATATAAACACATTGCAACAGAACATCACCCGTCACATAATGATTGCAGTCACATTATTGATGTCTGCTGTGAGTCACGCCAAGTCCAGGTCATCAATATGGAAATGTAGCTATGGGGAGGAGACTTATATAAAGCAGAGAGAATCTTAGAGATCTATTCTACGTACGTCCACAAAGCTGCCAAATGTTAGACTTCCCCTTTATGTATGATGTCAGGGCGTGCTGNGTCCCTATGTAAGGCATGAATGTGGAGCGATCCAGTAACCAGCATAAATCACAGGTCACAGCTGCTATTGGCTCATGACCCAGATCAATTTTACAGAAGTCAGCAGAAAACT
>JABWIB010009017.1:2938-19347 GCA_016617825.1 Platyplectrum ornatum | reverse complement strand
GGTGGGTGTGGGAATTGGTTGACATAATAATAATCAAGCAACATTAGTGTGCTCCATGGTTTTCACACAAAGGGGTTGGGGTTGCCAAGATGCAGTTTAAGTCCAAGTTCAGCCCCTCCATCAGCCTGGGGGGGTGGAAAAAAAATGTCCAAAATGACAGTGTCAAATCCACTGTCATAGCCCTTCTGTATAAATAGGGTCTTCCAAGTATTTGCTTTTGAACCAAAACCCAACATGGGGAGCATAAACAAAACGAAAGGGTTTCATTGTTATGGAGTGTGTATAGTCTGCAAAACTTGGAAAAACAATGACACAAAGTTCCTTATATCCAATTAAATTATAATGGAAAGTAATTTAAAACCAATCAGTTTATTATGTGCCACAACAAAACTGTGTTTTTTTTTTTGTGGAAAATATGTAGGACATTAAATGGAGTGAACACACAAGTTTATTGAGAGATTCTATTCTACAACATTTTGCGTTTTTATAATAATAACTATTTACAAGATTAAATATTGCACATACCATAATAATTATTCTGGTTTACGTGTATCTTAAAAAGTATAGCTATATTTTTAAATATTAACTTTTACACCAGAATGTAATCTGCTTATCTGTCAGTTAATGCACAAATTAATCTGTATTTATACACTAGGATTGAACACCTCCAGCACTTTACATTTTTGTTAAAAATTGTATATATATTTTCCATGCCTATTCTACTGGTTGAACGGTTGTGCCACAGTCTAACTAAAAGTAGCAGTTAGAGTACAGATCTAATTTCTTTCTCCATTACTGTACAATTTACAGGATTCTTGCAACTGCCAACAATCTTTAGTCTTCTGAATGAAAATGTATAAATGTACTAAGGTGGATACTCACTGATCAATTATTTTAAAGCAGTTTTAACCACTACAGCAAAACCACTACACTNCAGCTATTTTTAATGAAGGAGGCCTTCAGGGGTGGCCAGCAATGACAATGCCNGATTTTTGTTTGTGGTAAGGTAAGTCCTTATTGAGTTTCTATAAATACATATTTATGTAAGAGGAGTATACGATTAACTGGAATTCAGCTTTGGCATATGGATGTGGTGTTCCAAAACAAAGCACAGACAATTTGGTATGCACTTATGTATGGTATNATATGTCCCAAACTTGTTATATAAGATTTAAAATGGCAGACAAAAACCCACAATATAATTAATCTCATTCAGCCACAAACATACCTCTGTCTCAAAGTGTTTCAAACAGTCAGATTCACTAACATTACCATTAAACCATGATATACATACCCGTGACACGTAAAAGGCTTGCTTCTATTCTGTGGGGAATTCGGGGAGGGATTTTCATGGATGCTCTGAGTTGGTAAAATCTGAAATACAAAACAAANATTAGCAAGCTAAAATGTTCTAAAATGACGAGAGGGTGAATGAGCTTGTGGTGACTTTGATGGATAAGAAGGGTCTGATAAGGGCAATGTTGCAGAGATGAAAACGGCATGGCTGGGAGAGGGCACAGATGAGGGGAGAAACCAGGATTTCTGAATTTAGATTCCAATATGCAAGCAAGATTCAGCGATGCGATATGCGACCACCGGACAGCGCGTCATCATCACACCCAATATCAGCCTGGTGTACAGCCAGCATTAGTTGAACTTATTTAGATAACTGAAAAGTCAATACTTGTCCTNGGTTAGGAAACAGGGTTACAAGTGTAGATGGTCTTTAAAATAACATTAGTTTATCTATACTGTGCCCTTTGTATTACAAAAACTGTCACAACCAACAGGACAAATAGGAAAGTCTTTTAGAAATGATAGCAATCATTTTAGCAGCACATATGATGCCAGAATTTTGTTGTGGTGTTCTGCAACTCAACACCTTTCATGACATTTCACAGTTGTTTTANAATTTAAAACAATCTGATGTAACAGATCAGAAAACATCCTTCTGTAAATAATTTAACAAGCCAGAAAGCAACTAATGATAACAGGAGCACTATTGCCATCACTAATAATAAGCGGCAGAGCAGTAACAAAACCTAGGGTCATTTTTATTTATAGATTTAATTATATTCAATGAAAACATTTAGGAGTGGATCCAGAGAAAAATCACCTGCTTGTATGTCAAATTCGTACATTTACAGAGGAGAAAACACANGGACAGCAATTAGCAATTAATCACTAAAGCAAGAAAGAAATAAAAATAAAAACCACACTAAAGAATGATTAAACAAATGTTCATGTTGCTGACTAAATGACTCTAAAAAACCAGAACAGGCGATTTCAAGTCAGCAGGAGATGTATTTGCAGTTCCCCTTATAGCAGCATTATTTTGTTCCCATGGTTATCGTAACAAATTGTGGTTTACATTTTCTCTTGTAAGAGGAAATTGTTTTAGAAATAAGAAATAAAAGGAACAATACCCTATATGCTGCTTATATCTGCTAGCATTACATTTTTTCAGAATAGTACAGAACAGAATAGAGTGGAGATTTGTGTTAGTCCACCAATTGCTGGAATATGTCAGTTGCAATCTACACAAATCAGATTCAGAGTTTAAAAATAATTATTTAACATTTGAGACAAATTTAGTTATCTACCAGTGTTGGATTGGAAAGGGATCCAGAGTTTGACAATGAGAGAAAAACAGGTGGAAAGTTTCACTAGTTACAAAATAGTGTTGAAATGCAGGGTAGGTTAATCTACCAGTGTTTAAGCTAAGGGGTATTTCCTAGGCCACATCTACATGTGAAATAATCATAACCAAAGTATTCTCTCTGCATGCAAAGAAAAAAATAGATTTGCCTTCCCATCTCCCACCATGAAATTCCACATGGTTTTGCCCAAGTATTAATTTTAAATTCTGGCTCTAGGCCAATTACCATCACTGGTAACTATGGACCAGACTCAGATCTTTACTATAGCTGGCCATACACTATAATATAAATTGTTTCAATCAAAAGATTTTCAAGAGTGGGCAAAACCATGTTGAATTGCAGGGGAGGCAAATTTCATTAGTTGCAATCAGTATTACAGGTGAGAGAAGATGTTTCCAGAAAAAGTCTAATAACAGTGTAACAGTAACGCTGGTCAGTATCTGTGTACAAAATGCAAAAATAAAGTATTCTCTCTGCATGCAAATACTAACATTCATTTTACCCCCCGCAATTCAAAATGGTTTTTCCAAAGAATGTAAATATCTGAATAAAACTCTATTCTATAATTTGTCTCAATTGATGAAGTCTTATTGCCAGAAGAGTGAAGTGACTGATCTTTAGGACTATNATTCTGTGAAAACACAAATCAGAGAAGTCTCAATAGGAGATTACTCACCCTCTTTGAAATAAATCCACATTGTAGAATTTTTGGAGTTCAACAGAAAATTCAACTGTGGCCTGTACATCACTCATTTTGTTTTCAAGTGGAGATACAAATATATACTAATTACTAAAAAAAGACAGAAAGAGAGGTAAATGTTATTCTTGTTATGTAAAGTTTGTTAAAGAGGTGAAAACAATACTGGCATATAGTATACACTTTGTCACTTGATGACCATCATAAACGCAGAATAAAAGCAGGTTGTCACTTTCTACACTAGGTTGGCTAATAATGGTTTAAAAAATATATTTTTTTTTGTGTATTACCATTATTGTAGTCAAAGGAAAAAAGACCTGCAATGAATTACCAGAATATTGTTAGGGGCATTAAAACTGGCAAAATACCAAAAATACAAACTGTCACAACATGAAAACCACATTCTTAAACACATTAAATAAAATACTGTATGTCTTCTCATCACCAGCTTTCTACTGTTAGATACATGTGAATTACATGATGTATTTCTGACATCACAGTATTAGGACAGTATTCATGCTGATAAATGTGATTTTCTATAGTGNCACATGTCATGTGATTAATGCTGACTGGTGCTGGTAAAGGAAGTGCAGATGATAAGCAGTTGTGCCACCCAGTAAGGTGATGGCTGTTTTGCCTTGGTAGTTGGGAATTAGCATGGGTGGACAGTGAGTCTTATTTTCTTATGATTNGAGAGCAAAGCCAAACCACAGACAAAACTCTTATGTCTGAAGAAACTGGTTTTATATTCAAATATACATTAAGTGTGAAATCAAACTTCCTTGTTTGGAGATGATGTTAGATGCGTGGCCCACAGGGTCTGGGTGTCAAGATGGACAAAATGTTAAAAAAAGCTTCATCCTCCATGAAATAGATTAGAAGTAATGCTGGATTCAGGAGCTGTGATTTGCACAACATAATCATGAGTTTATTTGCTACTATAAAGGGACATTGAATAACTNATTTAATAACTTATTGTATAGTTATCTGAATAATCTGTTTTTACTGTGTGGGTTCTTTCCGTTTTTGGATCATGATTTTTCATGATCTTTGTTTTTTTTTTTTAATGTAAGACAACGAGGAATAGTGTAACTAAGCTAAGCTAATGACTGAAACTTAGCATATTTTGTCAATATATGTAATATATATATATATATATATATGTATGTATATATTACAAGAGCAGGAATTTCCATTAGGATTGCCTTTAAGAAGGTGATCAAAGTAGAGAACGGAGATGCTGACTCAAAGAAACTTCAAAGGTCCCTATTATCATCACAATTTAGCGGATGTAAAATCTCCAAGTAGCTAGCTCTGAAAGACAGCTACATCAGACCACATAATTGGGAGAATTACACAGCTAGATGTAAAAGGGGGCTATACCCCTACGCCAACCCATACCCAAACATGAAAAAAGTCATTTGGAGGCAAAACATATAAAAGCAAAACAGTATGGACTTTAACACTTTANGATAAACTGTTTAGTAATACTGTGGATTTTAATTAACAAGAACCAATAATTAACCACATCTACCCTGAGGATATGGAGCCTTGTTTATATGTTTGCACACAACTATCAATATTAACAGGTGCANGCAGAGAATAGTTATTCCATTGGGCACACTCCTACTACTTATTTTTAGCCATGNTGCAGCAGCTGGTTGTTTCAGTGATTGTGCACCCTCGGAGTGACTTATACAATCAATAGTGTGATTCATGCAGTGCACTTAAGCAATCCTGTACAAGAGATGTGTGACTGCAGATAACATATCGGTCATTGAAGGCTTCATGGTAAACTTCAATCAAACTATTTAAGCCCATGGCCTATACAGTACAAGTGAAGATGTTGCCCAGAGCAACCAATCAGATTTTAGATGACATTCTCTAGCATGTAAAAGGTAAGTGAGAGCTAGAATATGATTGGTTGCTATAGGCAACATAGGCCCATGTCTTTGGTTACCCAAATGGAAATCCATTATGTAAAATATTATATATCTATATAAAAATTTATCAAATATCTGTATTGGGAAAGAGTCCCATTCTACTATGGGGCCCACAAAGTTCTAGTGACGCCCCTGCAGGAGGCTATATACAGAAAGAGAGAGCGAGAGAAAGAGATCCCCACCTGAAGTATGTGCATGTATTTATACCTAGCTATATGTAAGGCACATATATGTTGCATATATGATGTTTCCTGGGTCTGTATCTACAGCCAGTAATGATTTATAGGCTGACACTGTTTCTTACTGACAGTCTGTTAGTTAAGAACAGGGTAGTTCAGAATNGTCTGTGGTTAGCCTATTTGCCCGGGTTCTGACTAAAAGATATGCATAAATATAACATTATGATTCACTGACATTTCACCCGTAATGTATGTATTTAAAATGTATATTCAGACCAAATATTATTAGTGAGAAAAATTGCTGGCAAACTGAACAAGGCAAGTAATGATGTTTTAAGAATAAGAATATCACTACAGTTAAAAAATGCANTTTATTGAGTAGTGGGGGAAGGACAAACAGTGGATTTCATCTGGTCCTGGAAAGTTACACAGTCTNACACACACAGTAGGATACATAAGTACCTATTCTCAGCCAGGCTACAAAAAAGTTATGTATACATTTTAAAGCAACTTTCCTGAGGAAGAAAAGAGTCTGTTTCAGGTGACTTAAAGGTAGGTAAACAAGATAACAATGAACATTCAGTGTTCTAATTCAATGGAAAGTCATCAGCCAGTTTTACTTAAAATCTGCAGAGTCCATGTAGTCTAACATGATGTCCTCTGAGATGAAATACCATATTTCATGTGAAAGGTTTTCACTTAAAAATTCTAAAAAATACTTAAATAAAATATAAATCAGCAGAAGTTATTTAAAATACAGTATAGGATTTGTAGATTTCACTATTTCATACTTCTGTCTATCCATACTTAAAATTAGGTTGTACAGTAGGGTCCAGCTGCCAAACAATGGGGGTTAGTTTCCTAATTGCTTAAGCTGGCCACACACTATAAGATAAATTGTTCCAATNAAACNATTTTTTCAAGANTGGATTGGATCAATTATCTTATAGTGTATAGCCAGCTTAAAGCTGGTCNATTTNAACAATTTATTGCATAGTGTATGGCCAACTTAAGGCTTTAAATAGGTGCAAACCACAATTAGTTAATCAAGGAGGGGTTTCTCTTAAGATCTAATTGGAAACTACTTGAAGGTCTGACATTACAAAANATAGGCATGCTGCTAAAGATGCCTATAATACTCAACCGTTTGATTTCTGGAATATCTTCTTAAATGTTTTTTTTACCAGTACAAGACTAAATGAACAGAATTATTACTTTTAAAATATGGCACAGGATTGCTGTATGTGAGACTAGCCTCAAAAGCCGTATTAACATATTTGAATTTCAGTTTCCTTAAACTAAGATCAGTAAAGAAAAGAGCTCTTACCTCTGACGAAAGNGTTTCCATTGCAGCTCATTTCCAGTTACACATGCGTGCTGCCACAAGCACATTGTCTGCACCTCCGAAAACAAAACAGGAATTCCTTACAATTAATATTTCATTGCGTTCCTTGTCTTCCGAGGACAGATGCACACAAACAGTAATCAATGAACACGAAAGGCATTTGCTTCCTGTTTTTCCCACCCAATTGCCTGAAGCTCTTTAGACACCGTTAAAGGGATGCCTTGTGACATGTTTATCCATGTGACAAGTTGCTCTGGCATACCGGTCATAAATTCATAAAACTGCAGCCTAAATGCTTTTGTGCAATATCACATGTCTATGTCAGCCCATAAACATGGAGTNTCCAGAATGTATGCATAGACTGCAGAATAATGAAAAGGAAACACATGTACTTCACTGGAAAACAAAAATTCCCCCAGGAGTCACAGGTTGCCTTCATCTGCCTTAAAAGTTATAGCGGTCCTCAATAAGTGATATAATGTCGCTGCTCACATGCTAAGGGTTTACACAGAGCATATTCCAAAGCATATGCCAACCAACAAAGCTAGAGACAAATTGTTTACAGGCAATAAAAGTAACTGCAGTTATACAACATACTTGGCAGACAAGACTGTGTATTACAGTAGTATGGGTCTATGAAACATGCATTTATTCCAAATACAAATGAATGCCCCTCCTGGCGATCAGTGCTGCAGTTTATCCCAGAGTGACTGTAGGAGCCAACACCAGTCTGTGGAAGTCAGGTCATACTGGCAACTGTATATACACTGTCATATGGAAAGCTCAAGGAGAGGAAAAACTGAGTATGTCTTATAGTACAGACAAAGTAAAAGAAATCTGCACTTCAGTGAAAACCATCAGGCATGCAGTGTAAAATGTACAATAAAGAATAAGATTTAAAGTTGATATTCCTTAGCTCAACTCTAAATTACAGTATAAGAATCAAGCTGAAACCATGTCCCAGTAATGAATTGGTTAAAGCTTAAGTTGACCCACCAGAATCTAATTTGGTCACAAACACAAAACATGTATAAGCAGCTTAAGAGCTATGATAAAATAAAAGGCTGAGTACAGCAAATAAATATACATGTTTAGTACATCCAACATGGAACTGAAAGTATTCAGCTGTAACTAAAACAATCATAGTATTTAAAGCTAGTTTGAGTGAGCCAAACACAATGATTATTATCTACACAGCTGTCAAGGCAAGACTGAAAATAGGCTAGGAACTTTAAATCACTATATTAATTACAATTGCTGCCGGATTAGATAAGTCACAAATAAGTGCACATAGACCATTTGAAAAGGATTCAGCTACTGGCTCCTGCAAATGAACAATGAATAAAACAAATAACTGCCAATATCACCCATGAAATGAGAACCATGGAAAGCCCAATTGGCGCGCACACACACACACACACACACACACACTTTTAAGTGTGCTATTCAACAAGAATTTAACACTACAAATGTTACTATTGGACACATTTACCAGTATATAGAAAAAAGCCATTGTAATGTCATTTGTCTTGGAAATTCACATTGGGCAATTGTTAAAAACAATGCAATAGTATATCTGCGATGTACTCATACAGACAGATAATAAATCATCAATGGCAATCTTTTCATTTCCCCCTTACGACAGCTGTTACTGTATGTGAATGGTAACGTATGCAGCAGCTGTCAGGAAATAGTTTGGCTTTGACTTTCCTCGTTCATCTATTTACAGACTTGCCCAACCTGCAGCTCTCTGGTACTGTAAAACGACATGAGAGCATGCTTTGGGGTCAAATATGTTGATTTACAATGAAGCAGCAACAAGTTTCAGCTAATATCACACCTTACTGCATATTCTTGTAAAACCAGCCAACAGCAAAATACTTCTGCTTAACTCCAGACTTCCACAACAAAAGCTACATGTCAGGTGCTCACATTCATGTAGGCATTGCTGGTTAGTGCATGTTACCATCCAAAACATCCTGCATCCACTAGAGCCTGCACATTGTTTTATGCTGAAAACACATAACCACTGATTACCAATGATTTCTACTTCTAGAATATACAATGGATATCTCTGGCTCCAGCAGTCAGAAGTATACGCCATCATTACAAATTTCATTTAGCTACACTCCTTAATATCCCCGTAGCCAAAAAGATCATCTCCAAATGGATTCTCTAAAAAAAAAAAATATATATATATATATATATAAAAAGAAATATAGAAACATTAACATTAAATGAAAAAACATTTGTTCCAAAACTTAACAGTCCATTTATATTTGAGTAAGCCTATATCAGTACTCATCATAAATCTAATAGATGCGGACTGTCTTATCAGGAGTTTAGACCACTGACCCAATCCATCGTTCTTGGTGCAAGTGGTGCCGTCCGCGCAGGATCAATTATATCCAGAAGTACGCACCTCTGGGGGTTTCTACAGGCACAGTCTCTGCGCTTTACTACCATTTTAATGGGTACATAGCAAGGAAATAAGGTGTCTGGAAGGGATCATACCTCTATCTGGCATGTGTGCATGTGCTGGCAGCTGTCAGAGGCTGGCAGCTATAATGTTTATAAATACATTGCCAGCAGCTGTGAGGTGTGTATTGCCAACTGTTAATATGCAATATACCTAATGACCTCATTTGTATAGTTTTACTATTATTAAAAAGCACAAATATATTTCCATTGTATGTTAAAGATTATGTTTCCAATATAATAATCATTGAGGTAAGCACAACTGGCAGTGTTAGGGCACCTCTCATAGCAGATACTAATATCTTTGTAACACTATGTTTAATAAAAAGGTCTTTTAAATAAGCTATAAACAGAGACCTGAACTTCTTAGAAAGTATACAACAGCTATGTTACTTTCCTTATTGCTAATATGATCAGTTAGATTTCAGTGAAATACTAAAAAACAAACTTGCTTAAAACATTTCATACAAAATGTAATTTAGCAATTTGGCAATAACTCATTAAATGCTTTGTTAAATGAAGAGGGTTCTGTATGCTGTGATTGAGTAAATTCTTTCTATTGAGTCTAAGGTCAGTCATGTGTAAGGATCCACACATGTGGAGTAGGGATTTGGCGTTCTGCATGAATAAGCTGTTAAAGCAGATTGTGCGCTGTAACTTAGAAAAGTTTCACCAAAAAACCGTAGTCCTGTATTAATTAAATGTTAATTTTATATGTTAGTTATGTTAGTTAATTAATAATCCAGGAAACAAACAAAATTTAGGATCCAAGCATTTCAAACAGATTTATACAGACATAAGGGCCTATATTTACTAAGCAGGGAGATTGAAAAGTGGGGATGTTGCCTATAGCAACCAATCAGATTCCAGCTNACATCCTCCAGTATGTAAAATGAAACTGAGAGCTTGAATATGATTGGTTGCCATGGGCAACATCCCCTCTCTTCTATCTCCCTGCTTACTAAATATAGGCCAGGGTCTTTAAATTAATATATAATTTCTAAACAAACCACAATGTAAGTTACAACAAATGGTTAAAAAAAACTGAGAACAAATATTGGCAACTCTGAAAGATTCTTAACGTCTATGACATTATAAAGTTACATTCTGAAGTCTCTTAGGAATGGATTTATACCTGAAAAGTTGGAGTTTTGCAACTGCTACGACTAGTATCTGCACAACCGGATAANCATTTCTAACTGTACAAAGTGGAAGAGATTAGGATTTTACTATCTTACTACTAATTTTATAAGATTGTTCTCCAACATGTTCAAACAGAAGGCTGGACCCAGGGGGTATTCAAGCACAGTGCCTGCATTAGACTGGATCCAGTCTTTATGTATTACACAAAATGAATACACAATCAGCTAAAGACAGACCCAGAAATGTTCTATTTCAATCTAAATAGTAAATAGGATTTTAAAAGGGGTAAATTTATATACATATTTGGAGTAACAAATAACATTATAAATAACATTATATGAAGAAATCAGAAAAAGCAAATATAATCAAATTTTATATAAAATGTTGGCTATAAAATATGTCATGCTCATAACCATTCTGTAAACAAATATGCGGAAGTTCTAGAACACACTTAAGATGGCCATACACTAGAAATATTATCTATANAGCATGATTTACTAGATAATTTTAACAATTTTTCCCTAGCCAAAATGTCATTACCGGCAGTGCACTGTGCCCACACACTAAGCTGGTCGATTTCAAACAATTTATTGCGCATAGGTCTAATAATACCCCGTTCACATAGACTATCCTGGTAAATCTGTTTTTTAACGAGCAGGGTTGTAGTTGTAGCTGTGGATCTGAAATACCCTGGTAATTAACCCTGTTCACAGTGCTGAATTACCCTGGTAATTCACAATACCCTGGTCTGACACCATTTACAATGAACCAGGGTTGTTAGTAGTAATTTTAGCGCCGTTCACACTGAGCACACTACCCAGGTAGTTCAGTCAACCNGGGAAGTTGACTGAATTACCCAGGTAATAGTCCTCTGAGTGAACGAGGTATAACAGTGTAACAGTAACGCTGGTCAGTATCTGTGTGCAAAATGCAACAATAAAGCATTCTCCCTGCATGCACACACTGACATTCATTTTAAAGGAACTGGAAAAAAATAAATATGCAAAAAATTCACTGAGCGATTTTTCCCAGAAAATCGAAAGATGTTTAAAAAGTCTTTCGAGTGGAACGATTTATCGTTCCGTGTATGGCCAGCTTAAGACATGAGTGTAAATCTGAATCTGGACCAATATTTCTCCCCACCAAAAGTGCCATTGTCTGGATAGGGCCATTCATACTGACTTTTGAAAGTAACCTGGTGTTAAAATGCATTTAAATAAATATTATTATGCAACAAAAATGTAAATGTAGCATATTTTCCTAAGTAAGGTTGTAAGACTGAGATGGTATGATGTAAATTTGACCACCATCTCTCCTGTTCCATGGAAATGAGATTTTCAGGAGACTGCACAAATTCCAGTATAGCTTCTGTCTGAACTCCCCTTCACTACATATTCTTTATTGTGGGAATAAATAGGTGTATGCTGGTGAACAATTTGCATATTGTAGAGTCAAAGAAAAAAGCAGTTCTGTTAATGGATGCACTGCTTGTGTGTCCACCCCTCATAGAGAGACAAAGAAATGTTCATTTTATTAAAACATACATTTTATTCATTTCCTATTAAAAAGGACTGGAATACAATAAGTCCTACTGTAGCTCCAGTCCAGTTTAATAGGAAATGAATAAAATGAATGTTTTAATAAAATGAACATTTCTTTGTCTCTATGAGGGTTGGACACACAAGGAGTGCATCCATTAACAGAACAGCTTTTTTCTCTAAAATATGTTATATCTTTAATGTTACAAGAGGTTATTAACAAATTACCATTATTAAAGATAACGTTTAAAAAAACTGAAGCTGCTTGAAATATTTTGAACAATACTAAAAAAATAGTCGACACAGGTATGAAACCTCTTCTGCCAATATAATGACATTTTAAAGACTGCTAGACTAATGATGGAATGAGCACAGGATAAAGGAAGAGGAAGAAAATGTGTGTCCTGTTACACAGATTTACCACAAAGGATACCATAGAAAAGGTATATATATATCCCCTCTTCATTTCCTTCCTTACATAGGTGCAAACAATATTAAACAATATTATTTATGTTTACCTCCAGAATAACGACGCTCTCGTATAAATGTCTCTGGAAGGACAGTTTATTAAAGTGAAGGTTACGCTTTCTGTCTTTAGCTCTGTGGTGACACTGACACATGCTTTGAATTTCTTTTCATTTAAAATAGAAATACAATGTTTAAAAAGAAGTCATTTGATTAATTCTGTGCAGCATCGTTTGCTTTGCACACAAAATAAGATACTGTGTTAAGCTGGCCATACACGGGAACGACTTCGTTCCCGTGGATAATCGGCACCGACAAACGGGGGGATTTTCACCCTGTTTCCAGGCCGTCCACGGAACGACTTCATTCCCATGATGGCCAACGGGGAAAAAAAAAAATACCTAAAAAAAAGAAATAAACTAAATAAAAATACAGTCACCCGTCTGATGTCTTCGCTGGGCACCACATCGGTGCCCAGCACCTTCTCCTGTGCTGCGGCTTCCCCGTCTTGCACGGAGAGGATGCTGTATATACGTGACGGTGTCATGTATATACAGCGTCCTCTCTGTGCAGGAAAGAGACGCCGCAGCACAGGAGAAGGTGCTGGGCACCGATGTGGTGCCCAGCGAAGACATCAGACGGGTGACTGTATTTTTATTTATTTCTTTTTTTTTTAGGTATTTTTTTTTATTTTTTATTTTCTAAACAAACGAACATCGGAGGTCAATCGGGAAATCCGATTGATCATGATGTTCGTTTGTTTAGGTTTCCCGGCGATTAGTCGCCGTTGGGGGATTTCGGTCGTGGCCATAAACGGGCCGAATTTTATCCAAAGCTCGCGATATTCGTGAGCTTTGGACGAAATTCTCCCCGTGTATGGCCACCTTTATTATATATTGTTGTCTTTCAGTGTGTATATCTTGTAAAGATGGAACTTTGCTATAATTCACATCAAGCTCTGACCGCAGCATCAGGTTTCCCGCTAGATCCATACTTTCTTGTGGATAAAGGGAAGCTGCTCCACTCTCTTGGAAGGAATTCGGACAAAAGTTTCCTACCTTTCTAAGTCTGAGGGCCCTCAGTGTACTAACTACATGCTGGCTCCAGTGACTTTCCTCTTCCACCCTGTCCAGCCGTCAGCAATGCTCCTAGGTGCTGCACATGACAAACATTACTAAAATGTTTCAAGTGTGTTACATTCCATCCATGTTCAGCATTTACATGATCTTATTTTAGCAAGGCTTGTGATACTTGCTAAAAATGGCACATTTGGGAGTGAATTCAGAAAGGGTTGCAAGGATACAATCTTGGTTGCAGTAAATGGAATCCCTTCTGGGACTGGTTACAGTAGAACAGACCTGGCCAACCTGTGGCTCTCCAGGTGTTCCAGGAGTCCCAGCATGCTTTGTCAGGTATCAGCTATGCCCAAGCAGTTAAAGCATGCTGGGACTTGTAGTTTCACAGCACTGGGATCTATACTGCTACTTATTTTCAATTTTGGCGATATTATACAATATACATGGTATTTAAGTATACATTCCTGTGTGAACAGTTCCTATGAATGGTATGTTAATAAGAAATACACATTTCTCTTTGTTAACCCCTCATCATTTTAATACTACCCCCCCCCCCCACACACACACACACAAATGCATTCATATGCTATATAAGCCTAGCAATCATACTATGTAAACCAGTGGTTGAAGTGGAAATGTAGAAGTGGGGGTATGAACACATAGAAAATAATAGAAGTTAAAGGAGATTTATAGTTTTCCAATTAAGACAGTTGGAGAAGTGATGGTAAGGCATACCCCCATATACAACCCCACATCAAGCCCTGATGTAAATTATGAAAAATGTCATTAATTAGTTCACAAGATCATTAATAAATTTGCAATAAATGTAACAGTACACAATATAAAACGACTAAACAGCAAGACACATCCCCCCTATTATAGGTTGCTGAATCAGAGCACATTTGTCCCAGCTCAGCAGATTGTCTTCCTGAGTTCCTCCCTGTACACAGACTCAATCAATACGAGTGTATAGAAATAATATATTGGCAGGAATATAAAAGATGATTGTAATAAGGATTTCCATGTGTGCATTTACATAAACATACTTTCCACTATATTCACTGAAGCAAGAAACTCATCAAATCATTCATTTACATAGACAAAATGCTGCTTCTGAGGGATATGAAAGCACCGTGCTGATGCAGATGGAAAGGGCGCAGATCTGCACACGGCAAAGTTTTCAATAAATACCATTTCTAAGAATTTAAAGCAAAAATAAAAAATGTATTCAAGGAAGTTCAGGAGCCATAAATTAGCATTAGGCAAATATCTCCATCACTACACTAAAATACCCACTAAATTATACAAAGGTGAACCATTTACAGTAAGTCTGCTTCTCTGGTGACAACTTACCAACTTCCTCATTTTAATACTCAATACATGTTTAAATTGATTTAATAAATGGCAGTCCTCTTAGGAAGGTGGTCTACACAGGAGCACATTTCTGGATTTAAACATTGGTGCTATTGGTGTTGTTCACCACAACAAATCAGATCGTAGCTATCCATGCCTGTACTTGTCATAGACAACTCTTGTTTTNTTTCTTATAATCTTTATTAAAGTTAACTCAGAATGCACACAATGGGTAACTTGTTCAAAAACTCAAGAGGAACATATTAATGGTNGTTGAACAAGCAACTGATTCAGACTTACATTCCCTATTATTAAGCGGGGCATTTCACAAACATGCATGTGCACAACAGACCACGGCTTAAATTTACTAAGCAGTGAGATTGAAAAGTAGGGATGTTGCCCATAGCAACCATTCAGATTCAAGCTTTCAGTTTCATTTTGCATACTGGAGAATGTGAGCTCGAACTTGATTGGTTGCTATGGGCAACATCCCCACAATCTCCCTGCTTAGAAAATTTAGGCCCAAGTATGTATACTTCTGTGCTGTGCTTTTCAATGATGGAATTCCCCAACGTACACAACTTACAATAAGTACACATAAATCATCCCAACAAATAAAAACATCGAAATGAGAATTAAACACTCCAAACCGCCTTACTTCATTAGACAAGTTAATGAAATGCATGGTGATCCTAGAATATATCATTCAATTGCTATCACTTTACATAGGCCAAAATAATTTCACTTCAACCCCTACACCAGTCATTCCCAACGTGGCAAAATCGCCAACCAGTGGGTGAATAATTCACATTAACAATGCCGCGTTCAGATTGCCTGCGGCCAAAAAGCCGCAGGCAGAGCCGTCAATGGAAGCTGCCGAAATCGGCGGCTTCCAGCTAAAAGTATCACAGGAAAGGGGAGGGGACCTAAAAAGACTGTGATCGTAATGATCACGTCTTTTTAGGCCTATCGCCTCCCCTCATACGCGCTGGAGCCGGCATGCCGCCAAAAAGCCTTCTTTTTCGGTGGCTTTGGAAGCCGCCGATCCTAAGGCGCCGTTTTCTTTTGCCAACGTTCACATTGCCTTGAAACGGGCGCCTTTACCACCGTTCTTTGGCAATGTGAATGGGGTATTAAATGAAGGGTTAAGATTAATTTAAGGGGCAATTTTATCTTGACTGATAAGTGAGTCCTAGAGTCCACTAACACAGGGTTGCACTCTCCTGGGGACTCCAGAAATTCGGGTATTGCTCGGGGATACCCAGGAGAGCAGGTAAATCTTGTGTTTTTAGATTTTATTGATGTGATTCAACGAAATCACTGCTATAAAATCCTGCACGAAGGTCACTGATGCTACAATGGGCAGGACTTGATGGTGTACTCGCTGGCACCTATGCTGACTTCTATTCCTGCCTATGGACATCTCCTGGAAGGCAGAAAGCCACAATTAATACAATTCAATAAAACTCTAATGGATTATTCATTGGAAGTTTACAAAAAGGTCTTCTTAACTTCTGAGTCTCCCTGGCATT
>JABWIB010009014.1:0-15410 GCA_016617825.1 Platyplectrum ornatum | reverse complement strand
GTGTGTGTGTGTTCCTTATACAGAAATAACATGTCACAAAAGGTAAGTCTTGCTACTTTGGCCATTGAGTATTGGGACAAACCTATGTGGGTTTGAAAGCACTGGCGATCTGCAGGCGTGTAATGTGAACGTGGTATAAGAAAGACAAGCTGCTTTCCCTCAAATATAATGAAAAAGTAGTAGTGCTAGTAGTAGTGTGTTTACAAAACACAATATAAACACTGCACACTGTTAAGGGCAAGACAGTGCTGGGAGTGGTGTGTTAAAATGTTATAGTTATACTANACCCGTCTATCATGATTTATGATACCAATAAAATAATCATGGGCTCACNCCCTTCCTTTCCATTTCTATGTGTACACTGCATATCTGTGCTACCTGGTAGTAATACCAATCCAGAATTCAGATGACTGANAATGCTACCATAAAATACAAGGACTGGGTTGTGTTTGTTCTGTACTGAACACGATATGAAGTACCAATGCTATGTTAATGGACTGTGGACATCTTCAGATTTTCCTTTCAGTTTCAGACATACATTCCTCTATAGAATAATAAAGGCTGCAGTTTTCATTTACATGGCGGGTCCCCGAATTATGTCGCAAAAGGCAAAAAATGATATAAGTTAAGAGGAAGCCACAAGGATGCTGTTGCTACATATGGGCACAGTTATAGTGGGTAAAAGGTGTTCTCTCCATTTGCTTTCATTGAACACACTAGATGTTATGTAGGATTATGTTTTTCTCAGCCATCTCAGTATTCCATAATGTCCACATGTCATGTATATATCAGCTAATAACCTTTTGTTGCTTGTGACTTCTCAATGGAAATGATGTGTATAACTACCTGTAATTTTAGTGACATACACCCAATGTCAGTCATACACATAGTGTCAGGCAAGGTGCTTCAAAAGTCATTAAACTGCATTTATTTCACTTCAGTTGCACAAGGTGTATTGTGATGAAGGAACATTTTTCTTCCTTTGAAATCACTAATTACTCTGTNTATATACCTTGTACTTATTTGAATAGTGCACATCATTTTTTAACCTGATCAAACAGCAATTGCAGAAAGGTACACGACATCTTATGATAGCAAGACGCCATGCAAAGCATGCTGTGTAACTAAGCAAACACGGACTGGTTCAACTTACTTGCAGCACTGCAGTGCACAAGAAATCAGCNTACACCTACAGTTAATATAGGTCTTACTATGCCAATTGTAGGTGTCCTTGTATAAAGGGCGCACATGGAGCATGTGCAGCAATCCTTTAACCTTCCTGTTCCACACCATTAATTACCTGACACTACACAGGGTGATAACATTTGCTTTGTTGTAGATCTGTGCAGAACTCAAATACAAACACAGACTTGCTGCCGGATTCAGATAATAAACAGCAACTTGTCCAAGGTGATAAAGGCCTAGCACTATTTAGACGTCATTACAAGCCATTAGTGCTCCTTTCTCTTAAACGCCTTGTAAACACATTACAGTGCATTTCCCTTATATAGCTCTAAGTATAAGGATAGAGTTTTACTTAAAACCAGATGTAAATATCGCCTGCTAAGCTTTTTTTTTTTTTTATTTTACGGTTTTATTTATCTATTTATTTTAAAGAAACAATATTGTTAAGCAATCGGGAAATCCCTGGCGTGGGAAAGTCGCTTTATTGTCGCTTTTTTTAATTGGTAGATGGCCAGCTTTACTTTCTAACACTCCTTCACATCATATAAAATAGGGTGACATATGCTTTAATGTTAATAATGTAGCCTTTGAAGGCTGCACTAGTCTATACTGTTAATCACAATTCCTTTTTGTAATATTTCTAGTTATGGTACTCAGCAAATAGACTTCAAATATCTTGCAATTATACCGACTTCAATGTCTTACTGCAAAATGGCAATGTGATAATTAGCATTGAGTTCTGCCACTTTCATATGTATGCATTTAAACGCTACAATATTATAGTGAAATTTCATTTAGTGACATTTACATTTTTCAAGAAGACACAAAACCTGCAATGGATAAACCCAACATTTAAGGTGGATTGCACTGTATGGCTTTTTCAAGAACTGCGTAGTGTACATTCATGCACATTTTGTTGTTTTCCAAACAATATGTAAGAGGTCTACTGATACCAGTTTCTACAGAGGCATTTGCATCTCTTAAATATTTAGACATCTGTTCAAATGTAAAAGAAATTCAACTAGTTCTACCAGAAAACAGACTAATTTTTATGTAAATGTTCACACATCCTGCAATTATCATCTCTAAAAAGCAAGGGTCATTCATTTCAGGTTGATAAGGCAAGTTTCATTGTAAAAGTCTGCTCATTTTGCCCACGAGAGGTTTCTCTTGGTGGAGCGCGGCTGTCCTGCTAAGTTCTTTAAAGTCTGGTCTCCCTGGCTGCAGTCCCGCTACTATTTGGGCATTAGCTCCAGTTCAGCTTTATATGCAGTTCCGCTTTAAATAGCATCCTATGCTATCTACTGGGGACTCTGAGCGCTCCGGGTGCTGGCGTCAGCNGGCTTCCTACCTGCCCTCATGGGTTTGCACGCGGCTGGTCTACAATACCTTGTCCTCTGTTGTGCTGTGTAATGTGTACTGTACTGTTGTTCTGACACATTGTATTGCATGCCATTACTCCTGTCATTTACGATGTGAGCTGTTTGTGATTATTTTCCTTTTTTTATTTCTTTTTGATTTTTTATTTGTTTTTGTGTTGTGTTTGTATATTTTGTTATAAAATCAATAAAAACTACTTGATTCAAAAAAAAAAAGTCTGCTCATTTTGATGAATGCGACAATTTTCAACAGGAATGGTATCACAAAATGTAACAGTACTAGGGAAGGTTTCATAGCCCAACTCTAATTAGCAAATTACACTTCGAGCTACACAGCTGGAGTGTCCTATGTAAAGAAAAGTGTTCTCTACAAGCAATTTAAAAAATGTATATGCACCCCTCCCATTGCAATATGGAATTGCGCAAGTCTACTCTTGCACCTACAAAAAAAAAAAAACTCTGAATCAGCCCCATTGTCTCCAACTGCTGCATGTGAAATGTGAAAGCATTTACTTTCATAGGAAACACATCAGCAAAACTTTAATGGCAAAAAGAGCTCCTTATAGTCATACATGCAGGAAACACCTTCTACTGAAGAGAAATGTTANTGGATGAGAATACAACACACAGGAGTCCTAATGTTTAGGTTGATAGTAATTATTATTACAAAAATGATACCCAAAAACAGTAATCAGACATAGGAAGAAAAGATCACATACATAACTTTACTAACAATTTGATAAACTAATGCAATGTAATATTACTAAACATATGATACAGGAATCAAATAGTTATGGAGTAAATACTGTAAATAAAGTCAATATTTTTCAGAGACACCTGAAGCTAACACAAAGTAATGCAGCGTTTCCAAACCAGGATTTGTATAAACATCAAGAGGGTAAAACAAAAAACAAAAAACACCCCAAAAAAACAAAATCAAAAACAACCCACATAACCTGACAAGAACAGATTCATCTAGTCAGTAATGTCACTGGNATAACTGTATTGCCTAGTACACAGTGATCATAAAATATTATGGGCCTGACCGGCACAGTACACAATTCATGTTTAAAAAGGGATAACCACATGACAAGAGCCATCTAACAGACAGAAACCTAGGTAAATCCTATAAAAGGCACGTTATTGTGAATTAAGGCCAGAATGGCTGTATCTAAAATCCCCACTTTACCAAATATCTTTAAAGACTGCAGCAGATGCACAGGTTTTATCCTTTGAGGCAGAAGAAACGGATGTTTGATCAGTGCATTCTATATAGGGGCAGTGGAGTGCAATTTGGAGCCATAAGGCACAGGGTTCCTTTACAATATGAGTCCATCTATAATAGAAATGAATATGCTATTGCAGGCATGGCATGTTNACAGCATGGTTTAGCAGACTGTAGTAAAATAAATATATTGTTACATAGATTGGCGATATAAACTAAGATACAATCCATAGTGTTTATATTGTGTACGACAGTTCGAAGCATAAAAAGCCATGCAATTTCTAGAGGTTCATATACACATGAGAACGCATTCATCTTGTAAATATTCATATGCAAGACAGGTCAGTAAATGACGAGACAAATTAATGAAAATGATAGGCTCACGTGACATTTTGTTTTCTAAATTCTAAAAGATAAACAAAGGTTGTGATATTACACTTTTCATACACGTACTTCACAATATGAAAATGTATGTTCTGAGAGAGGTTTAAATAAAAACAAAAGCTAAATATAAAGGGGGGGGGCGCGATAAAAAAAATATATAACAGAGTAGCTAGAGAGAAAAAGAAAAACATGGGAAGTTTTTAGGTGATTGCATTTAGTGCAACCAATAAACAGAACAAAGTCTCATTATTTCATTATTTTACCATTACTTTTAACTAGTCAAAGGATATTTTCATGACAAGATATATGGGACACAAATAATGGTGATCAAGTTAAGTATGCAAAGCAAACATTTCTTATCTAAGACATTGTCTACCCCTGTAATCATTAACAATGGAACCGGCTGTATACGAAAAGCCAATGAACAGTCTAAGCAGCCTGTGCTACGATATTCTATAAAGTCTTTATATTTACATGGTAAATAACAGTATTTCCTTTTAAAATACACCTTTTACATTAAAGTGACTCTTTAGATGTTTAATAGATTTACATATAAAATCATTTAGTACAAANTGTGAAAAACACCCTTTGGAATGACTATTTGGTCACCAGTTAGACCAGGAATTATGCCAATCATTTATTTTTCTTTTCAGTGCAAAATTCTTTTCCATCCTACAGAAAAATACGCATCTCCATGTAGACAAAGAGGAGTGTCCTTTAATAGGTAGAGGAATTATTTAACGTGTGTGAGTGCCTTGTTTCATTAACTTCATTGCTAGAGTATTAAAAAGACAAGAAAATTAAAGTGGTCTATAGGAATCATTAACTCTTTCATCTCAGTCCCTTTCACCACATTAAACGTATGGGTCCTGATCAGAGATTGCCTTCATGCTCGATGGTTACATTATTGCTCTTCCAGCCAGGATGGAGCATCCACTCCTGGAGTTTTCAATTTGACATGGAATTGTTTCAAAGTTTGTTCAAGCTGCTTCTGGTTCCCAGCGAAGTAGGCAGCGATTGCATTGTGGAACAGGACAAGTTGATTGTGGAGAACTTTTACCTGAGAACAAAGAGAAATAACATGAGGATCAGAGCTTGAACTAAGTTTATTGTAGTCAGGGTAATGGCATCTTCTCTTCTGTACCACTGGTACCATTACAGCAGACCATGTAACACTTCTTTTATACTGATATCTGCAAGTTTCTCAAAATAATAAAATAGTAACTTAACTAGATTTATACTAAGAGGTAATAGTAAAATGTCAATCCAGTCCACTAAGTAAATGTATAGGTCGCTCAGGTTGGGTGAGAAAGTTGGAGTGTAACAATAGTTTTGTTTTGTTTTCCTTTTACAATGTGAGACGAAATGCATTAGTGAGGGCTAAAAGAAAGGGGGCAATTTAAAGTGAATGAATGGCACGCCCCCCCCACAACCAAGAAAGCATGCATCACCAAGCAACATGAAAAATAGACAATTTAGGACAAGTTGCCAAGTTATCAGAGTGCACTGACCATTCTGCGGTGTATATAAATCAGCACTGTGCAATGATACTATCTGCGCTGCACCATCCATTAGAGAATAATGCAAATCCTACAGTTTAAGCAAAAACAAACTTTTCCCCAGAGCGACAACTGCACTGGGAATAGTACGGATGCTCCGTCACAAATGTGGTTTAGCGGCCATTATTTTTCTCTAGGTTTAAATGTAATTTGAAATCTGCTTTTCGTAAAGAGAGAAAGCCACCAGCGGCTTCTGAGACGTTAGACCCTTAAGAAGAGCATGGGTATAAGCTGCTGTGAAAGAGGCCTCTGCACAAATAGTCATCAAGCAGCGGCAGAGTCCTTTGTTCCGTTCCAATCTGTGCTTGCTCCTTTGTGAACGCCGAACAGCATGATGTCACCTCCTCACCACTTTGTTTAAAGGTCTATTCGCTTATTAACATAGGAGAGGGAGAAAGAGGGTTTACCCTGTAGCCAGACGTTTGGTATGATTTCNATGGTGCCTTACTAAGAACAAAAAATAACTAAATAAAAGAAAAACCTTAAAAAAACTAGAAAACCTGTTTTAAAAGTGGTAAATAGTTTCATATGACCACAAATGTTCCCAATAGTGGTCTTTAGGCTTATTTAACAAGAAAAATATAATGGTCAATAGGGCAGTAACAAAGTTTTAAATACTGGGGGCGACCTGTATCTCTTTTGTGCAGTTTGTATAAAGTATAAACCCAAAAGCGTCTCTTGGAGAGCATCAATTTAAGGATTAATTAGAGATGTCCGATCGCTGCTGGTGTATAAACATCTTTACAGCTCTCACAGGATTTTGACAAAATATCAGTGCCAATAAGTTTACAATTCATGAACCAGCCAGGGCACACACAGGTCAGTGCAACAACAAACCCTTCTAGGGGCTCAGCCTAAATAAACAGCTGTTTAATCATTCATTTTTACTTTGGTGGTCTTGAGCCCAGGTAAACACAGCACCATAGGAAGTAAGAGGGTGTTGCAAAGAATTCCTATAGATGTCATGGGAAATGTGATCATAAATTATATGTAGACCAAGTGCTGATGGCTGGAGACACCAAGGACAATATGTCCTGTGGCTTTATAACTCTAATGACCCCTTAATAAGTACACTGCAGAGACTGTACCTAAACCCTTTACATACCATTAAGAGATTCTATATAACAATACATTCCAATAAATTCCAGTGGGAAAGTATTTCATTTATAATCCATGGCTATGTGTGATTTTGATTGGCTAGACTGTCATGGTTCTTTAAATCAGAACTTAATCCTAGACTGCTGAAAAGTTACCATAACGTACTGCAGTCAGCAAAGGTTGGCGTTACATACCTTACCTCCCATTTATATAATATCACTGCTTTGTGTTTCCATCATAGATCTATGATCCTAACAGCATCACTGAACCAGAATGATTCTGATAAGCATAACTTACCATAGAACAAGACACTGGATTTTGAATCTGCAAGTATTAATCAGACTCTAAAGCCTTCATACAGTAGAATTAATGTATGCTGCTATCACAGTACTGACTTCCTTAAGGGTAATGTAAAAATATGTGTCCAGTAACAGCATGTACTGCATATATTCAAATGAAAAATGTAAAGACTGTAACAATTTTCCAGTGACTCTAGCGCGTAAATTTACTAAACTGTAGGATTGGAAAAGTGGGATGTTGCCCATAGCATCCAATCAGATTGGAGATCACATTCTCCAGTACGTAAATTGTAAGAGCTTGAATTGGATTGGTTGCTATGGGCAACATGCCCACTTTTCCAAAATAGTGCCAAATAGTGAGGCACTGTTGGACCACCTGTCCCATACGCTTACAACATAACAAATAATTTAAATTGAAAGGCTGATTAGTGGTGGATACTTTTCCAGCCTTGGTTAGTGGAAACAGAGGGGAGAAAAGCGTGGGCTGTGAGAAAGTACAGGGGGGTCCACCATATTTTTCTTAGCAGTAGTAGAAAAGAAAGACATTGCTCATGCCTGTTTTACTGTGCTATGAGTGCAGTCATCTAACTACTAAATTAAGCTGGATACACCCTGTAGTTTTCTGTAACAATACAACATCCAATCTGCATCACCATGCATTCTTACACGTACACTCTGTAGTATTTAGTCAGTGCGTCTATTACACTGTTCCCAGAACCCNCTGCTGCAAAATAGAAGGGGCACTTCCTAAAACCAAATCAGAATAAAATGCTGTTTTCATGCTTCTGCATCATTGGACTACACACACACACGTACAAGGTGTCAGAGCTAACCACTGGTTATGTTAGTGCAGTAAATAAGGGGTGAATTTATTATAACTATTATTATGGTCACATACCACGACATCTCCCTTCTGGTTACTTTTTCATACCACCCATCAGGTAAAAAAAAATCATGGCGAGTACACTGCAGTGTGTACCCATCTTTACATGAAAAAATGCCAAACCTATTAGTATATTATGTATATAACACACTACAAAATTCTGCATCAACCCAAGAAAACAAATAACCCGGAGTAAATACATACGTTTTATACTGACTTGTAATATTGTGACCATGCTGAATAAAATACAGGATACTTCAGAAAAACACACACACTGAGTAAAGTAAAACCTGTATAAACATTACAATACCATTGCTCTTCAGTCAGTGCCAATAATGGGCTCAAAGAAGTGTACTGTGCAGCATGGGCAAGACTTCTGCTTAGAAAGTAGAGCCACAGCCATTCCATATTTTCTATAGGTGGGTAATGTATGTCTAGGCTTTCCTCAGACAGATCTTATTTTATCCAGGTGTTATGATGTTGTGCTGTACAGATACAAATGACAGGATCCCTCAACACTGCAGTGTCAAATGTACTGAACCATTGTCTTTGAAGATCTAAGTTTTTCCCAGAAACATCTGCTTTGCATAGTTGAACTAGAAAACATCCAATGTAAATATCATCCCCCACAGCAGACTTACACCTTTTAGCGGTCATTAACTTTGAGTATTTGCATGTCAGGAATACAGAAAGCAGACAGCAGCATTGCAGCTTTCATGTATTGTCAGTGCGCTCAGGTTATTTCTATCTTACATGAAATAGTGATACATTATATGTCCACTGAAAAAGACATTAAATCACCATGAGTGGGTCATACGACTGAACTATAAATGGTAATAATAAAAACCTACTTTGCCATACTGCCTTGAACATTTTTAAAATGGCTTACAGCATAGGCCTGGAAAGACACTTCTTTATACATACAATCATCACATATCACACAGATGGGACAGAGCAGAGAACAAATGAAAGCAATAAAGGCAGATAATGGACAAGATAAGTTACTAGCCAGTACAGAGATGTTATATATCTATCATGTAGGACAAATATATATATATATCAAAAAGGGACATTAAATTCTACCCTCACTATGTCAGTTAGCTCAACAAATGGTCACTGTCAGAGGTCTCATCAGTCTTTATTAAAAGAACAGCATTTCAAGGCTAAAGAAGTGCTAATGGTTTCATAATGAGTTGAATGATTTGAAAATTTAAGGAGTTTAAAATAAGGAGGAAAGGTTACATGTAAAAAGCATTCAGGTCCTACCCTCCACATTACTTTTACTTGTTGTGTTTTCTGAGCTACGTGCACATGGGGCATTCTTGACACTTTTGCCAATGTGCGTGTATGTGGAGATGCACCACAGGTAGCTGCAAATGACTGGTCACAGGTAACAAGGTAAATAAGAGCCCAATGACTGCTGCCCAATGGTAGTTTAGCCTGAATAATGAGCAAAGATATTTCTGCAATAATGCAAACATTATATTCTGAGCACTGGAGTGACTGGAGGACAACTACAGCTCTCCAGCATCTCACTGATGTGGAACTAAAGTAGCAGCAAGCTCAGGAAATGATCATGTCAACATGTAGTCAGATGAGTTTGTGTGGCACTGAAAACTGATACGTGTCAATCACAAGTTATGTACTAGCTATGTATTAATGCATTGTTGTCTTATTGTTGTGACAATTACCTTGTTCTCCTCCAGGAACTTCAGTTTAACTGAGACATCATTTCTCATCTTGTCGTATTTCTCCTTGTGAGCCTGAAAGAGCTGCTGCGATTGTTCAATCTTCGGCATTGTTGTTGCATCACGAGGGCCCAAGTTCAACTCCTCCAAATCGGTGCGGTATGCATCATACTCGACTCTAACAAATATCCACAAAATAGTGTTATTCACATTTCTCCTAACAATTCATTAGACACCATTTATCAACAAGTTTCTGAATAAAAGACCATGATAATCGCAGCTTGCAGTTTTTAGTGCATTCTCATAAGACTTAAAACACAGAAAATGTAAATGTCAGAAAAGAATACCCAAGTCTGGGGTAAAAGGTATAATGAAGCTGTAAGCAATAAACAGGCTACTTATATAATACTATATAAAATCAAATATACCATATTATTAGAGGTAGTGTAATTATGCGGTATGTGGTTTACTTTGCATTTCACATTTATTTCTGTGACCTCTGCAGGATCATTGACCCAGTCATACAAATGCCATATTATATTAAAGTGAATTATTTTGTTAGGAACAACCTATACGACCGGCATGGAGACAAGATGATTGCAGAAAACATGATTTTTTAAAACAAAACAAGGTGCCTAAAATGAAGATCGCTATATTGAGCATCAAAAAAAGTGTCAGACTCCAATTCAGATCAATCAACTACTATATGTAGTGGACTGAAGAAAGGAAAAGATATCCTTGAATCAAGATGTAATAGCCTTTAATAGACAGAATGTATTTATACTGTGATTGAATATAGCTGTATAACTTGATTGTTTTATTTTTTGTATCTAGTGATGGTCCAAGTGTTTATACATTGTTGTGTTAGTAAATGGTGATACATTTGTATCAATAATGTTTTGTTTTGATCACCCTGCATTTATTATTATTGCTTATTTATTAGTCAACAAAGTGTCTACAGTGCCGTATAATGGGAAAAACAGACAGAATGGGTAGGGAAAAGGGCCCTGACTGCAGGCTTACTTTCTAAAGGAGATTTAGGGATTTGATACATAGGGGCAATTACACAGAGAAGGAACAAATTTATTCAGCTGCCAGTCTACCTACCGGTATGTTTTTGGGATATGGATGGAAACCGGAGCACCTCCATGCAGACACATGGAGAACATACAAACTCCACACAGATAAGGGCGTAAATTTACTAAGCGGTGAAATTGCAGTGAGATTGAAAAGTGGATGGGATGTTGCCCATAGCAACCAATCAGATTTGAACTCACATTCTCCTGTGTGTAAAATGAAACTGACAGCTTGAATCTGATTGGTTGCCATGGGCAACATCCCCACTTTTCAATCTCACTGCTTAGTAAATTTAGACCAAGGTCTTCTCCCTGAATCAACACTGAGATTTGTCAAAAACCCCTTCCAGCAGCGATCCGGGTTCTTAGATCATTACCAAACATTGATTAATTTACCACTTGGACATTTTTGTGATTTTGTCATTTGTTTAATAAACTCCAGCATTATAGTTCCAGCGTTGAAGCACGAAAAAAAACCTAAAATATACATTTACTACAATAAATTATTTAACAACAGTTTTAGGGATAAGATCAGAACACACTACATGTTCCTCGCCCCAATTATTGTTCAGACCACATCATAATCAGGTGTTATGATTGTGTACACTGCAGTGATCAGGTCCGATCATTGCAAAGTACAAAACATTGTCTATTCACAACTTCAAAGCAGTATAACTTTACCAATCATACAATGTTGTCTGAAATGCAGTGTGTGTATGAGGATGCTATCTTTGTTTCACACAGTTCTTTTATTCTTCGTGCCACTTTTGTAGACGTGCATATTCAGGAGCAGGGGGATATGGGGGAGAGAAACACATATCTGATGCTAGATTGTGTGTAGTTTGTGCCAATGAATCGTTATGCCAATCAGACATCAAGTGTTCTACCCTAAAGGGACAGAAATGCTGCCTGTCAGATGTCATCACTTAATAAAATGGTAAGTACAGTGAACATTGTGTATCCTACTGTTATTCCAGAGAGAAAATGAGACTCCTTCCTGTTTACTCTGAAGTTTGATCGCAATCCAAAAAAAGCTGAATATTTTTCATTCATTGGACATGCCCAGTCTTAACATGTTCATTAAAAATTCACACCCAGCTCACAACGCATAATTAAAAAAGGGCTGACATTCATACCACAGAATCAGATTAAGCAATTCTATTTAAGTCAGGCCATGGTTGGTTCTAAAATGTGATCTTTCCTGCTAATGCACAAATAGTTTATATGTACAATCTACCTTATAAAGTCAACTAAATTTCAGTAAACTATTTGTTTTAACATATACACAGAGAACGTATGTAGGATCATAACACCAAAGTTAGAGAAAAATACAATGGGATAAGGGGGCATAATAATCATAGCTGGGGCAAATAGTAAGGGAAAACATGACTGGGTGAAGGCTTTATAAACAGCAATACAATGCAAAGCGACATTTTACAATGTATGATTGTATGAATGTACGTGCTCTTGTTATCAGAACAAATCTAGTCAAAATATGCTGTAAGCTTACTAAGGCACATTGGTACATTTCAAATAATATAGTGTGAACTCCCTAAATATAATGAAGGGTAATACATATACCATGCAAAATTAATGTAGAGCCAGACTGTAAAATCTTGATTTCAACACCCTGCTNAACATGATCTCAGGATTAACAGCAGCATCAGAAGCACAGAGTTATTCAAGAACAGACATGTACTCTACTGAAACATCTTCCCCAGCATATATCAACAACAATTATCCGATGCGACTGTAAAGTTTCACAATGTGTACCATGAGCGCAGCCACTACTAACATTGTTCATTGATTATGCTAATTGCGCACAACATTACTAGGCCTTAAAGAAAATAAATGCAAAGCAAAATAAATTGTGGCCTTATTCAAACACTGCAGGCAAATTATAAACATGTTATCTGCAATTATCACTAATCTGAGAAACACTGCTGCCCGATCTGTAGAAGCGCAGCTATAAAACTAATGCTACACAGTTGTCTCCTACAGCTAATTGCATTGAAGAAACTTGTGCAACTGTTCTTTATGAATTGAATCAGTTTTACGACGCACCTACAGGAGGAGGACGCACTTTTCTTCTTTTAGAGATGAAGTCTAATGGATGAGTAATCTAAAGCAGCCCATGTCAACTCCCAATCTCCACCAACTGTCTATTATGAAAAGTCATCTACTGAACGGGTGACGAAACAAAGCCACATGAATGAAGGACTTACCTGGCAGTTTCATACTGTTTCACAGTGACCAGTGTATCTTCAATAGTCTTGTTCACTAGAGTATTTACACTAGAGATGAAGAAGTTGATTGCTCCAAGAAGAGTTTCTCCATTCTTGGCAAGAAGTTTCTGAGTATCTGCATTGTATCCAAACTCCTCCTAAAATACAAGAAGAAAATCTCAGACAGGACCTAAACCTAAATTAATTAAAAGCACTAACAATAATGATCAATGCAATGATAATGGGCATATAATTCAGCTGTAACTATTCATATGGTGATGTAGATTAAGACTACAATATAGTATTAAAATAAACAGCTGAACATGCCAGGAGGTAACAGTTTTTAATATGATACACATTACTATCCATAGACAACAGAATTAGTGCTCAAAATAGATCAAGTAGACAAATCATGCACAGAGTCATCTAATGCATAAAAGCAAGATCAGAGACATTGATGTCACCAGTACAGTGACACACTGCGAGAACAATAACAAGGGGTGGGCTAGNAGGTCATTTTACATGATCAAAGTGCAACTCAAATGCCAACTAAATCAACTCATGAAGGGGAAGCAAAACAAGTGATAAGAAGAGCTCCAGGTACAAGGGAATGATGATGCACAACACCAATGAATACCATCCACTTTACTATGGAAACTGAAAGCTACTACAAACAGGACACACAGCAGGACACCATTAGGAAAGTGGAAACATAGGTCAGGAAAGCTGCAGTGGGCCAGTGTCTTATCTGCATGCACATTCTATGTGTGTAATATATATCATCATTGAAGAAATACATTTAACTGGACATAATTATTATATATATGTACATTTGAATCTGAAACAAAACTTAATAGACACAAGCTCACAATAGAGAGATAAACAAAGCACTTATGGATTTGCTGTTCCACACACTTTTAAAAGCTCTCTGCATACAATATCATTGGGGGCTGAAGGAACTAAAATGATATCCTTAATTTCTTGTCTATGGTAGCACGGTGGCTCAAGTGGTTAGGTTCTGTCTTATAGTGCTGTGGCCATGTGGTGTTCTCCTTTAAAATGATATAATAATCTGTCACTGAATAATAAATAAAAACAATTGTTGGCTACAAATTATTATTTCATTGTGTATGGACAAATGTAAAATATGAGCTACAGTCCCTCTAGTGGCCCTTGTGCCTCCACAAGCAGGAACTGTGTCTTATGTTTTTTATTTCTGCAAGATTTGACCAAAGATTAGTAACAACTTAGACAAACGTAAGATAAGAATCAAATTTTAAAACACAAATTACAAAGTACACAACCTTTAATAGAACATTGCAGAACCAGTATCATATGACATTTATGTTTATATGAAAACACCCTAACAATACAATGATCTAATAAAAATGCATGCAAGGAAAAATGAAAACTGGTTTAGCAGGCAAATAATTCATCTAATTTAATTGCTTTCAAGAAAAGCGACATATAAACTTGAAGACTTGGAAGCNATTTCCTGCTGTACTTTATAATTAACGTTTGCAAGTGTTCATGTCAATGTACTGTACAAAAAGTCTTCAGAAACACGAGAAATTATGTAACAGAAAATCTCCCCCAAAATAAAAATAAATAAAAATATAGTNGATAGTGGAGTTAACAACAGCACAAAAGCAGTGTGTGTAATACCACNTTCAGATTGNCTTAAAAGGCCGGCCTATTCTCTGAAAACGCCGGCCTCAGTGAAAAGGCTGGCCTCTGAAGGCAATCTGAACGTGTCATTTTAAAAATGCCGGCCACTGAGCCACTGAGAAAAAGAAGGTTTTTTGCCGGCTCCAGTGCGTATAAGGGGAGGTCACTGGCCTAAAAAGACATGCGATTGTTATGATCAGTCTTTTTAGGTGACCTCCCCTACACACAGGACGCCGTTGTGTGCCAGTCTGAACGGGACTTGCACGCCGGCTCTAAACTACGGATCTGCCTGAGGCTTTTTAAAGCCACAGGCAATCTGAACGTGGTATATATGTGCAGCTGTACAGAAGCACAACAAGAAACACACATACATACATACACACATATACTGAATAGATCAAACATTATTCTGTTATCTTTTTAACAGCAATTATTCATTGATACAAAAAACAAAAATAATTATTTTTCATGTTTATTATATTATTTTTTATGTTATGTAGATGTTATTTGAATTGCATTCATTATACAAAATTACAAATGTTAAAAAACTGAATTTTTGACATCCAATTTTATAATTACTATAATAAATAAAATGGTACATGCCATTTAAAATTCTTGGTTTTAATGCAGCATGCCCTAATAGCAATCATTACAATGGTAAAACATGGATGACAAGGTTAGTAAGGAAGTCAGATTACAAGATCAGAGTTTTGTATTAGAAAACAAAAACACTTTGAGGAT
>JABWIB010009012.1:11509-26483 GCA_016617825.1 Platyplectrum ornatum | reverse complement strand
GGAAACTTTTCCTTCTGCTGCAACACTTCCAGCTGCACAATCAATGTCCATGCACACAGAAGCCTGACACTGCTCACCATGNATGTAGACTCCTCTGCTGCAGTCTTTCAGTGTGTTTTATGCCTGCATTCTCCACCAATTGTGATGCTCTCAGGACCGGGAGGGTCCTTTCTGGGGTAAAAGGGCTCCTCTTCACACACAGGATTTCATGCAATTAGCCACAGCTAGTTTTATTGCACCAAACAAAATAAACATAAACAAAATCCTAGCCCGTCTGGGCACTAGCTAGACACTGGTATGCCTCTCTAACACAGAGACCAGGCCTACTGCCAGGACCTCCAACACACAGAAAGTCTTACTCACACAGGTAAGTTTGGGTTGTCAGCACAACATTTCTCTCAGGCTACCTGCCTGCTTCCAGATCAGTGAGACACTGAACCACCATCTCACACACCTAATGAAAGCTTATTGAGGTGCAGACCTAATTAGGCCTGAACAAGCCACAACCATGACTGGATTTTTGGATGAAGGGCCCTCCCACTCTCCCTAACATCCAACCCCAGGGACCCTGTCTGGTTTCCACCAGTTTAAACATACTGTTGGGAAAGATATTTCCCAACAGAACAACCAGTAATCTTTCTCCCTGGGGTTTCAGCACATACATGCCAGCACCTGGGACACATATATGGCATATCTCTTATAATGCTTTTGACTTCACCACAGTTTATATGATTTTTTTTGAACTTTGTTGTTATTGGTTAGATTTGTGAATTGATTTTGGAAGCCATGGAAACGTGTGTTTTGCTATAGTAATGTACTAGTGGTTTTGATTTTAAACCGTGCTATTTTTCACAAGCATTTAAATGCTACCCACCATTACGTTAATTGAAAAGAAAACAGTAATGTTGAAATTTTTTTTAATTCACAGCAAAGTAATATTAGCATAACCTTTCATAGGCCAACATAAATGAAAAAAGTCAACATACAGTATAATAATGTTAAAAAAAAAACAAAGTGTGCACAACTCATTCTACTTTTTTTTTCTTAGAGATTGACAAACACACTGATGTGCCTGTTCCACCCCTGGTTATGGCACCACGTCCTCTGCATCGTGGAGATTGTGTTGTGTTTTGCAGAGGTGTAGAGGTTGGTGTNATAGTACTTTGTGTTGCCGAGCTACTGATAGATATGTTGCCTGCAGCCAATGCCTGCTGATACTGGCTCTGCAAGTTGTGCCATAGGCTTTGCAGTTCTGATAGTATTTCCGCATTGCCAGTCCATTTATTGTGTCTGCGCTGCTCTTGCATCATAATGTCCTGCATATTGTGCAGGTTGATAATGACTTCATCTGTGTTCTTTGCAGCGTCTCCAGATATTCGTGTCCCAATTGTTGCAGCAGTAGGCCTTTCTGTCTGGTCTATTTTGGGCATTACCTTTTTGGCTCTTTTGCGNGGTGCAACATCTGGTTCAGTGATGGGGGTAAGTGTGATAAGTTGTTCTGTAATGTAAAAATATGGCATTTAGTAAAAAAAAAAATTATCATTGGTATGCAACCTTCCACATACTTGAACATATCTTCACATGNTTAGCAAATTTTCCATGTTAATCCATTTTATTCTGGACCGATGTTAACCAGGACAGATGTTACCCAAAAGACAAAACTTAAAATGTAATCCCCTGATTCTGCAGAATTTAGAAATATCCAATATATGGTTGTAAAACGCTATTTTGGTACACCGTAAGGGGTCACAAGTGAAAGAGCGGCATTTGGCTTTTTTAGTGCAGATTCATCTGAAATGGTTGTAGTGCACCATGTTGCATTTGCAGAGCCCCATTTGTATCAGTAGAGTAAAATACCCCAACAAGTAATACAATATTGTAAAATACACCCCTCAAGGAACTCATATACGGGTATAGTATAGCAGTTTGGCCCCACTGATTGTTTTCCATTCACAAAAGCTGAACATAGTAACCGCTATGAGTACTATGCCAGCTTTTGATCAATTAAAAACAAAAAAAAAGTTTTTTTTATAAAAATAAAAATAAAACCCACATGGACACAACAGTATTCATTTTTTACATTTTTAATTAGTTTTTCTTTTATTATTATTATTATTAATTTATTTATTTTTATTATTTATTTTTTTAAATTTTTACACACATCTGGTGCTTATTTATTCAAAAACAGGCTATTAGTAGCCTGTATGTGAATAAATAAGCACTTGATGTGTGTAATCTGTCAGTCTCCACACTGAAACAGTCCAGATTGGCTAGTCAGATATGTAGGATTAACACAATCCCCCATGGGACGTTCGTGAAGATGGCAGGCTGCCACGTGACAGCCTGCCTTGAGGTGTACATGTTTTAGTGAGCCATGTTGCATTTGCAGAGCCCCCGGTTGTATCAATAGAGTAAAATCCCCCAACAAGTAATACAATATTATAAATTACACAGATCTTACAGATCTGTCTGGCTTCTTTCCCTTTAAAGCTGCAACTGGCTAGTCAGAATTGACTAGCCAATCGCAGCCTTTGCTGGGGACGGGACCAATAATTTTGGTCCCCCCCGGTTTCAGTAGCATGGCAACTGTCACTGACAGCTGCCATGGTTATACTGTCACCCCGTAATGCCGCGGGAGTGACAGTTAAACGAGCTCCGTACATGTACGGCGCTCGTCTTTACAGACCTTCCAACTGCGCCGCATTATTACGGTGCAGTGTTGGAAGGGGTTAACAAGATATTTAATTTGCCAAGCCAGAGGTATATGTGAACTTGACATGGTAATATAAAGAAATTGCTCTCATTTTGGCGAATTTGCCGGTCAAATCGCCAATGTCAATGCAATTCGCCGGGTGAAATCAGGTCAAATCGCCAATGCAAATCACCATCATTCTTCAGGGAATCCAAATCGCCAAGCCAAATCGACGCTTACTGAATACTAGAAATCCCCAAGCATTGGCGATTTCAAATCCCAGCAAAAAATATATACAGTCAAAAAACAGGTCAAGGTATGAATCTGAGGGGGAGCGCAGAGTCCTTCCAGAACTATAAGGTATGTAATGAAACATCCAGAATGAGATAGAAGTAGCAAAAAGAGAAAATGAAAAACTAGTTGCTAAAGAGAGCAAAACAAACCCTAAAAAGTTTTTTTAAGTATATAAAGAACAAAAGAATAAAGAAGGACACTATAGGACCTATAAAACAGGAGATGGGTGTATTGATTCATGATAATAAGGGAAAAGCAGAGGTATTAAGCAATTTCTTTTTTTCAGTCTTCACTAGAGAGGAGCCCATGGTAGGAATAATGCATAAATATGAAAATGCAACCCAACCATTTGTAAATACTTGGGTAACAGAGGAAGAAGTTAAAAAAAAGAAATAGCTAGACCGCTATACTTAATAACTTTATATAGATTCAACTGCATCAGGATTAGTACCAAGAGATTGGAGAATAGCAGATGTGGTAAAATTGTTTAAAAAGGGAATTAAATCAATACAAGGGAATTATAGACCTGTAAGCATGACATCAATAGTGGGGAAAATACTGGAAGGCATAAGGTATTGGTGAATAGGGAGTAGAGAGTTGTGATAAATGGAACATTTTCAGATTGGTCAAAAGTTTTAAGTGTTGTACCGCAGTGCTCCTTGCTCGGGCCACTCCTTTTTACTATATTTATAAATGACCTTGGGGATAACTTAGGGCCAGATTCAGCTTTTCACTCTCACGACTATTACACTCTCATGGGCAAAACCATGTTGAATTGCAGGGGAGGTAAATTTAATTAGTTGCAATCAGCATAACAAGTGACAGCTGATGTTTCCTAGTCCTAGTCTAATAACAGTGTAACAGTAATGCTGGTCAGTATCTGTGTGCAACATGCAACAATAAAGTATTCTCCCTGCATGCAAACACTGACATTCATTTTACCCCCCCTGCAATTCAACATGGTTTGCCCATGAGAGTGTAACTCATGAGTGTAAGTCATGAGAGTGAAAAGCTGAATCCAGCCCTTAGAGAGCAAAGTCACTATTTTTGCGGATGATACTAAAATATGCAGAGTAATAAAATCAGAGCAAGGTTCTATTAGTGGGGTTAATATAGAGATCATATGTTATTAATCTTTTAAAAAGTATTAAAAAGTATTTAAAAGTTTACACTTTTAAAGTTAGTACTCTCTAGTTGTGGACCTGAATACTTCTGGATTTATCCCTTGGTGTATTATGTTGTATATTTGGAAAGAGTGCTAAATTTGAAAAGTATCTGGATTTAGTGTTGTATGCTGATTAAGCTCAGTACGAATGGTCTGAGTGGGGTAATTAGGGTTGAAGGATCCTGGAAGACTGAAGGGAGGCAGGACCAGTGGGGAATCAAGTCAAACAAAATGAGAAAGGCAGAGATAGATAGTTTCTATTAGTCCAGGGGAAATAGATCAATTTAGGTGCGTAGAGATATGAGCTGTGAGGAGGAGGTCTGGTGGTAAAAAAAATTAATGGCAAGAGGGGAGGTTCTAATGTGGGGGAGTCTGATAAGATTGTTGGTGAATGAGTGAGCTGAGGTGATTAGACTGAGAAAGGTAGGGATTGAAGATTTGAGCAGGAAGGTTTACTGACATAAATGAATAGAGTGGTTTTTGGTGACATTTAGCGGAAAAGTGTTTAGCTGAATCTTTGTATTCTTTATCTTCACTTTACTACTTCCGACCCTGCTCCATATATACACGGCACAGAATCAGAGCCGCCGCCATACTGTGACCCTGCTTAAACTGTCATTGACAGCTGCCATCTTTACTAATGCCAGGGGGAAGGGCAAAATGTTGGCCCCACCCCCAGCATAGGCCACAATTGGCTAGTCATTTCTGACTAGCCAATTGCAGCTATAAAGGGACAGAAGACTAACAGATCTGTTATAGTAAGCACAAATCCTTTGCTTATTTTCCACAAACAGGCTATTAGTAGCCTGTTTGTGAATGAATAACTGCAGGATCTGTGTAAAAAATAAAAAAAATAAAATTATACAAAAATAATAAAAAATAATACAAAAATAATAAAAATAATAATAAATAATAAAAAAAAGTTAAAAAACGAAATCTATTGTGTTTGTGTGGGTTTGTTTTTACAAAAAAAACATTTATTTTTATATACTCTACTGATACAAAAGCTGGCATAGTAATCACTGTGGTTAATATGTTCAGCTTTTGTGAATGAAACTAATGTTATTATTTTCAGCATTAAAAATTGATATTCACATTAGTTTCATTCAAGATAGCCCGCATAGTAACTGCCGTGAGTACTATGCCAACTTTTGATGAATAAAAACCTGTAAATGTTAAAAAATTTAAGATTACTCCCTGCCCGCCCTGATAGGAAAAATGTTCACACTACAAAACATCAGTGAGTCAAACTGCTCACTATATCCGTATATAAGTTCCTTGAGGGGTGTAATACTGTATTACTTGTTGGGGGATTTTACTCTACTGGTGGCTCTGCAAATGCAACATGGCCTACTAAAACCATTCCAGCTGAATCTGCACTAATAAAGCCAAACCCACTCCTTCATTCTGACCCCTATGGCGTACACAAATAGCGTTTTACAACCATATATGGGATATTAAAATTGTGAAAACTTGCTAATAAGTTTATGAGCCCCCTACCGTCCTAAAAAGTAAAAGGAGGTTTAAAAAATGACGGCAACAGTAAGAAGACATATTGAAATTCTTATTTAGTAACTATTTTATGTGGTGTGACTATCTGTGTTACAAGCAGAATTTGTAACATTTTGAAAATGGCAAAATTGTTGAATTTTTCACATTTGACAAATTTGCACATTTTTCATGAATAAATACAGACTGTATCAACCAAAATTTACCACTATCTTAAAGTACAATGTGTCACGAAAAAATTATCTCACAATCAGTTGGATAAGTAAAAGCATTAAAAAGTTATTACCACATAAAGTGACATTTCAGATTTGGAATATAGGGCTTGGTCATTTGGGACCAAATAGGCCATGTCTTAAAGGGGTTACCTAGTGCCTAGTAGGTAATGTGCAGATTATCTAGGTATTGTGAGAAATGAAACCATTATGAAACAAAATTCCTCACTTTAACTGCTCACCATAATTAATCTGCACATTAACCAGGTATTGTGCACATAATTGATTTCTGCACTTTAAAATACAATGTAATATGTTATATAGAGAGCATTATATACAAGGAATTATGTTATATAACATTTAATATATGTATATATATATATATATATATATATATATATATATATATATAATGTAATAGGGAGCAATATGTACAGGAAACTATAACTATAGAGATCAGAGACAGGTGAATGGACACTCACATTGGGATTTCTCTATCTGTAATATGATCAGCATTATAAAGTTCTAGAAGGAAGCAGGAAAAGAATAATTATGGCAGCTCTTTTCATTTCGTATACGTGCAATGCTTTATGATATATTGTTATTGTGTGGTTTGTTATTCCTTTTGTAAATGTTACATTTTTACAGTTTATAGTTCTAATTATTACTTTTAAAAACTGTTTTGTTTGTTGCCCATCCGCATGCCTCTGCATCCATCTGCTATGCGGTACTTTCAGAATAAGAAAAAAAAAANGTATTACTAATCGTAAAAAGTAAGCTTGACTAGATGGAAAAGGTTCTATATTCAAAATCTCTTTCATAACTGCAATACATAAGAATGTAACCAACAGGACAAAGAATGGAATAACAGTTTAAAAAGCCTGCCTTGCAGTGTTTTGAGTGATGATACTGTACATTTCTTTTAGAATACAATTGCCAGCTGTGTAGGTGAGCAATCGATGGTGTGATGGTCTCTGTTGTAACATTGAGCCTTCTGAAAGTGCAATTTGATCTTTAAATTGTCCTGTTGTATGAGCAGTGTTCTTATTCCTTTGAAGAGAAGAGTAGCTCTGAAAGTGGTGTCATATTTTGCACAAAATGAAATGTGAACCATTCAACTTTTATGGATACAAATATGATTTTTATACTGTGCTTTGACCTCACAAACAGACATGTGGCATGAGGCATTGTTGTATTGTCATTTGTGAGGATTGATATATGGAACCTCNCCAACCTTGCAGGGAGCTGGTGTTAAAGAGAATTATAAACTGTCTCAGGAGACAGACAATATATAAGTAAAATTTATACTTACACAGACTCATACTTTAGAATATAGAGTTATCAGTGAATGACGGGGCTAATCCAGAGTTGCACTTACACCTGTTTTTGAGGACAAAACGGGTACAGATTTAAGCCTGAGCAAAATCATGCAATGTGAGAGGTGCAAATTAATTCTAATTGTTTTGAATGCAGGTAAATGTCTTGTTTGTGCACTCACAACTCACATATGGAATAGAATTTAATGTTTGCATTTGCAGCATGTAAAAACAAATTGAAATTAATATATATATATATATAGGAAGATTGCAGAGAGATTAAAAAATGGTGATATTGCCCATAGCAACCAATCAGATTCAAGCTCTCGGTTTCATTTTACATACAGTAGAATGTGAGTTTGAATCTGATTGGTTTCTATGGTCAACATCCCCACTTTTCAATCTCCCTGCCTAGTAAATTTAGGCCTGTGTGTTCAGTACACACTGAGGTTTTCTGAAGACATTGTGACATTTACAAAAATATTAGGAGCTAATAACAATCAAATCAGAGGACCACAGACTGTCTTAAACTGTCATGCAGCCTGTTTGGAGAGTACGCACAATAGATGACTGCTGAAAGGGTGCTTGTAAGTGACAATATAATCTTTCTAATTTGTACCTAGCGTTAGTCTGGGCAAAGAATATAGGGATGCTATCAGAATAAGAGAAGCAAACAAATACTACTATCCTTCCAATTGTGAATTTATGTTTCTGTGTATAAGCTAAATTTTTTTATCAAATAAGGTGCCTATTTTCTTATGTAAATTGCCAAATATATATCTAATTTTCGAAACTTAATATAGTTTAGTTCTGTTTATTTATTAGTAATTTGTTCTTCTAAGTTAAAAGCATGCTTACACAAATTTAAGAAAAATTTAGTTTATGCAAAAATAGAAATTAATATTTCCATTTATAAAGTAATGAAAACTTTTTACCCTAATCTAGGTTATAGTGAAAATATTTTATCTGTATATACACTGGGTCATTTATACTCATCAATCCATATATCATAAGCATAGATTTAAGTAATAATTTAATGTAAAAATCTAAAGCTATTTAAAATAGTCTAAAAATGTCACCTTTTAAGTACATGACAAAGAAAATTGATTATATTAATTTGTAAAATAAATTTACTGCAGTGGGTGTTATCTCTACTGTACCACTATTCAGACTAGCGGTTCCTCCTGTTAATAATATTTGAATTGTGTTTTGGCTGCATAGTTAGAATGGCACTATTTGAAGTAAACACTGAGACCCAAATTTACTAAACTGTGGGATTGGAAAAGTGGGGATGTTGCCCATAGCAACCAATCAGATATGAGCGCTCAATTTCCTTTTACATACTGGAGAANGAGAGCTTGAATTTGATTGGTTGCTATGGGCAACATCCCCACGTTTCGAATGCTTTAGTAAATTTAGGCTGATTTGATAGTAGTAATGTTTATTGTAGTTGTAGGCTGTTCCAGTGGAGGGGGGCAGCTCGAATGAAGTCCGGGATGTGTGCATTAGAAGTGGTTATAAGTTGGGAAGTGAGACGGCGGTCATTGGCGGAGCGGAGGGGATAGGATGGTGTGTGGATGGAGATGAGCGAGGAGAGGTATTTCAAACATACATGTATAAAACACTTTCCATGCTTAATAAACCACGGTATTAAATTGCTGCTCTACCTAATATATTTTATAGCAAACTAATCAAATTCATTGTATTTTCTGTTGGTACTGTACATTTTAGTGTTTTCCATAAAGTGATAATAATGGGACTGCGTACATATGGATTTTATTATCAGTACATTTACTCTGTTACATACTGAAAATGTAAGACCTATTCATACATTGTTCCTTTTTTGCACTGTTAAAGGATCTATATTTTCTTTGATTCAGTAAGGTTCTCTCCTTATGCAGCCTAGAGATAGTGCTTCACCAAATCCCTTGCTATTCTGCACATAAATCGAAAGCTAAAGTTGCATATTTACAAATTCAGCATGAAACTCATATTATAACAGTGAATAACAATTATACAGTTTGCAAGACAACTGACCACAAAAGTAAATTTATTGATGAGGTTTAAAGTGAAAATACTATTTATTTATATAATAATTATGACTTTACATTTTTATTTAAAGTACATATATTGCAACAGAAAAAATAATAAAATGGAAATTACTCATATCATCACAGACACTGTTCAGTGCAGTGAATCATATTATAATACTTATGTTAGGCTATTGGACTGAATGACTCATTTTCAGAAGCAGAGCTGCAAGGACCAAAGAGATACTAATATAAGTAATTTCTCCATCCCTTTGCACATAAAAAATAATGCATTCACCCCTTCTGGTTACCATGGACATAAATAGCTGGGAAAATTTAATGGATGTAATTGGAGTGAAAATAAAGTCTAAAAATTCTAGAATTTTAAAGTGACATAAAATGACTTATTGTTGTTAATGTATTATTCTAGAGGTAGCACTAAACACTTCCATAATGTGAAATATACAACATAATATGTTAATAAGTATGTTAACATTAATTTGTGGCAGTTTTATATAGTAGTAGTCTGTATAAAATGTGCATTTTAAGGTAGGCAAGTAAGTTTCTTTTTTTCTTCAACTTTGCCCAGGGCACAAGTAATTTATGTGTCCTCAGTTACATCACACTTTCCAAACTCTCTCACGTTAGCTATTTTACTACACTGATTTCCTTCTCATTCCTTCTATTTAGCTGAGCTTTTCTGAACCACCTTTTGTGCCTTCCATAGTGGCTGGAGAAGACTCCGGCAACTATGAAACTGGATGAATTGGTCGCGGTCAGAAGTTGTCACTTCTGGGCAGTTTTGTGGGTGCAAAAAGGTATATTTGTCTCCACTCCACTCTCATTTGCACACGTCACAAAAAATTCCCATGGGATAGTTAGGTGAAGGTCATCTTTGGAGGGAATTTTGTGTAGGGTGAATTTTGCTCCATTGTTGGGTTCACATTATTTAATTTGTTATCCAGTGTATCTGTGGTTGCACTGCTAGCAAATGTTTTACAATTATTTCCATACCATGATCTTATATCAGATCTGAAACCTGGATATCATTGTGTATAGTCAGCTAAAGTCCCTTCCTATACTTTTACATTGCCTATACTATCTATCACACTACACATACTACTGTATATATCACACTGTATATATCATACGATCTATCCAAATGTCTATGCTATCTATTCCCATATACATTTTGTATGAAAAAAGTGAGTATGGTTGTGCCCTGGAAGTTCCACAGCAGTATATAGACTTGAATCCAATATATAGGTGGTAGACTATTGATAATGTAGAATAGATAAACCCTGAGGGGACACTCACAAGACTTTTCTTCTTGTGGAAAAGTAAGTTGACAGAGACAAGGGGAGAAATTTACTAAAGGTCGAGTTTGAATTCTCGCCGAAGGGTGGCGTATTTTATGGTGAGAATTGATTTTAGGGTGAGTTTTGTATTTACTATTGGTCGTGTTTCTAAATTCTCACCTTTGTAAAACTCACCCAAAACACACTCATGTAAACTCGTCAAGGTGAGTTTTTCCATAGTATTCACTATGCATCATGAATGATTCTCACCCAATATTAGCGAGTTTTCTAAAATTCGCCCATACAAACAGACCTGGTTTTTGTATTTTAGAATTTTAGATTCTCGCCATGCATGCATCAACCTCTAATACATTTTATCTTACATACCTTTTTTGCATGTTACTGTGTTTGTGTTTTTTAATATTTTAACCTCAAAAACATGTTTTACATGTTTACTCTTAAACATAATATTGTACTAAACTTATTATGGCAAACATAGTTATGTGGTCTTACTGTTTCATTAAAACTAGATCCTTCTGACAGTGTGACCTTTATGTGTTTTTTGTTTTGTTGTACTTTAATTATTCCTATATTACAATTTAACATGTCTATTATTGTAATCATTCAAATATTGAAGACAGTTTTCCTACAAAAAACTATTATTATATAATAAAATTAACTACTTTCATTAAAAATTATTATATAATAACAAAACGACTTTGATTAAAAATTATTTTGTAACAAATGTATGATATTATTTTGTAAAGGTAACAAAACCTTTACACATTTTGTTCATGTGTATTACACATACAACTGTACCATTCTTGGTATTCATTACAAATAAGGAAGCAATATGCAATTTATCAAATAACTAATCTTTGCTTTGTTTGCGCAAAGACAAACTCGCCCGTATGAGAACACAAACTCGCCAGGGTGAGAACACAAACTCGCCAGGGTGAGAATTAAAAATGTAGACTTACTCAAAAACTCACACACAAAAACTTGCATGTGAGAAAAACACGCCAAACTAACCCGACCAATACCGAATACTTAAACTCAACCAAAACTAGTGNACATTAGTCACTCTTCTTGTAGGTCAGACACAAGGTCATGCAGACGCAACCTTAAAACAACCAATGGTGGTACGACACATGCCCCTACACTGGTTAAAAGACTACACATATTATGCAGCAGAATTAACCTTCTACCCTTCCAAATTAGTCAGTCTTGCCATAGTGCATTTAGCATCCAACAACTAAAAAAATGACACCAAATAAAACAGCCTGAATAACACAATGAACTGAACTGAACTGGTGACTATACCTTTATGTTTTTCATACCACAAAATAATTAATAGAACCTGACTTTCCTGTGAGTTGTAAAAATAAAGACCTGCCAAAGATTTGGTCATTGTTGTTCTCATTTTACCTAACCTATACTCACTCCAGATAAATGTATGCATTGTCAACTGTTGACATGAGTGTGTGCAGACAGGTGCAGGAGCTGTTCCACAGCCATGGTTCATATGCCTGGGATATCAGACCAGCAGTGGGTGTAGCTGATTCATAATTCTAGAAATCTCCATTTACTTCTATTATTTTCTATTTCACCTTTTCTATATGTCCNTATCTCCAATTAATTATTATTATTTATGTAATATTATTTAATTATTTATACTTTGACCATTTTAAATTCAGTACATTTGAAGCTTGCGTTTTTAAGTGTTGACTGAATATAACACTGTGATGGGGGCTGCAAGAGCTATGAGCGGTTTTGTAGAACTCTAATTTATGTGTCATAAAAATCAATCAAACAGACTTTACTGCCTGAAAGTTGACATCCAAATTTAATTTAAGTTCTGTGTATGAAAAACAATTATGTTACAGTACAGTACAATATAGTACAGTGTAACAATAAAATTTGTTTTAGTATTTTATGTACAAGGATACAGTCTTTCGGGAAACCATGAAGTCCTCCTATCTCAATTATAAATTCAACTTTGTTGCCATAGTTATTTTTTNAATTTTTACAGAAAATCTGTTTTTATATCAATAGTGAATTTGACTTTTTGGTTAGATAATTTTAAGTAAAATCAAACAGGTTATTTTATGTGTCATAAGTACCCAGTTTTATATCTTGTAGTTCTATACAGTATATAAGCATTCATATTATTGCTTTTTAAGTTAGTATATGTCATTTGAGTTCACAACATAGAAATTGGTTCTGCGTCTCTTTTTTTCAGTGCTAGGGAGTAAAATGTACTTTGTAACTTATTTGTCAGCATTCAGTTACCTGACCGAATGTTCATGTGAATTACTGTCATTTTTTATTTCAGCTTGACATATCATATTATACCAAAAACACCTGTAATTGTGACAAATAATGNGGTTACCAATAAACCAAACAAAGGTTTGCAGGTTCCGTTCATTCCAAAGTCAAGCACTCTAAACTGACTAAAAGCTACAATTTCTATATACATAACTTTAAATGTCAAATCTAGCCTATTCTGCTTCAAAAAATATATTCTATGAAAAGACCCAGTTACTGTATCATTAACTAACTATATGTTTATAGTTGTCATCAGTTGCTAATATAATACTTAATAATAGTATGGAACAACAAATGCATATATGTGAATTGTACAATTGTATATTATGTTTTTCTTTTTCATGCGTATTGTGTAGTGTGAACTAAATAAAGATATTTGAAAAATAATAATAATATGGAACCTTACCAAGGAAAACATTTATGGGGTTGACAAAAAAATAGTTATTCATTAAATAAAAGTTAATAGCTGGATTGCTGACTTTTGGTTTTTCACTCCTGGGAGAAGACAAAGGCCGACTCATGGGTTTGAGCAGATCATTGAAGCCCTGTCCCCTGGATGACAAATATATAGCTTTTGCTATGAACGGGCTGGGTGCTGAGGCAGCGATTTATATGAAATCACTGCCTGGGATTTGCTCAGTCTCTCGGGATACTGGGAGAACTGCCCGAAATTCAGGAGTCTCCCAGACATTCTGGGCGAGTCGGCAACCCTGAATTAGATGCATCTATTAAATTAAAATGATGAGTCTGTTCCTGAATGATATGCTTCAAACCATTATCTAAAGGAGAAATNGCGTCTGCAGTTGTTGGTGTAAGTCATTCTACACAATGAGAAGAATAGCCTTAGCAATGTAAAATAAAAAAAAATGCAGATGACTTGATATGTATTTATTGTTCCCAAATACCTGTAGGGATTAGAAAGTCTATGAGGAAGTTGGATTAAGTAAAAGACCCTAGTTTGATACAGTTGATACATTTTAGAAGTTTTATTTTTATCTGTAACTGAGGCTCTTTAATAGTTTCCTTTGAATTTTTTTTGTTTTACATTCATGAAAATGTATTAGAAAAACAGAACTGTCTATCAGAATGAAGAACTCAATCAAGACCTCTTATTTTCACCAGGCCTCTTGCTGGATTTTTTTCAGGCCCTGTGCTTGGCCATGCTCTGTTCTGTGATCGATCTCCTAATAGTTTGCGTCACATATCATGTGTTTTTAACTTGAGAGCTAACTCAGCCATCGTGGCACCCTATAGGCCTTTAAATGATCTGTGGATTAACGTTTGCTGTTTTTGGTTTTATCAGTACTATTTTTGAATTGTAACCTGTATTACCCCAATAATATATTAACTATATAACACAATATTAGACTAATTGCCAGATTTTAAATGACTGCTACAGACTTTTAAATATCCTTTATATACATTTGACTGACTGCAAGCAGGTATCCGAGGGGAGTTTAGAGCAAGCATGCATTTGCAAACCTGTCATATAAATCCTAGACTGTACAGTATATAATGAATCTGATAACTAAGCTTATTACTTTTATTACTGTATATATTCTGTATAATCCTAGTTTTTCAGCACATTTTTCAGCACACTGCCCGGTCTGTGTTACAGTTATCAGTCCACAGAGCCAAATCTGGCTTGCAGGTCTTACAGCCTTCTTATGTTTCCTGTTGTGTGGCAGCGTCTTCCTCTCTGATAGCAGATCTGAACTCATTGCTCAAAGCTAAGATGGAGCTAAGGTAAAGGAGGGGGAGAGCGTGACACTGGCAGGCAGCATGCCACTCACCCACCACACTGAGCCCACAGAGCTGACAAAGGCATGATAGTGTGCTGTATTGGTTACATCATGGCACAGGAGCTTTGCATTGTCTTATATGCCTTATCAGGGCCGGATTAATAATGGGGCTGATGGAGCTTCAGCTCCAGGCCCAACTGCAAAATAGGCCCACCGAACCCCACAAACTTTTCAGATCTGAGTACCGAGCTNACCTGGCTCGGTTCTCCTCTGCTTGTTCGGATGCAACGATGACGTCAGACGTCATTGTCGCACTGTCGGATCTCTCGTCAAGGCGCCATTTTTCTGTGCCATGGCGCCGGAGGGGGACAGTGAAGCTGGACGGGGG
>JABWIB010009009.1:8867-20806 GCA_016617825.1 Platyplectrum ornatum | reverse complement strand
GAGCTGTGGGACATTAGTATATAATGTGACAGGAGCCAGCAGTGATCAGGGACTGAGGAGGAGCTGTGGGAGTGACAGGTGACATCATATAAAGGGAGGCCGCAGGTGACATCCACTTACTACACTGTGCACTACAAGCAGCTATGGCTGAGCCTGGGACCGGAGGAGAGTCGCTGCATCTCGGGGTCGGGGTCCTGGCGATCAGTGCAGGTAGGAGAGGTGGAGGAGAGGTGTCACAGTCTGATTCCATTATACAACAAGGTGACATTTATCTACTCCACTGCAGGATGCTTCCTTCTATCAGTAAATCATTACAGCACAGCTGCTGCAGCTCCTCTTGTGCCACCTGCAGCTCTCGGCACCCTGCTCCTTATTCTGGCAGTGGTTTTGGCATATGCAGGTAGGTATTTATGTGTGTGTGTGTGTGTGTGTGTGTTTTTGTTATTATTGTATTGCTATTATTATTTTTTTTATTGCTATTAATACTGTTAACTAAGCTTTGTTAAGTAACATACAATAAATTCTCAATAGTCATATGTTAAAATATTAATCAATAATAATAATAGTAAAAAAAATATCCGAATTAATTTTCAGTTAACTCAAAAGTACAATATATTTTAAATGACAGATGTTAATCTATAGATTTTTTACATGATATAGATCTGAAAACATCTAAACCTCCTATAACTTGTAATTGATATGTTTCCTCTGGTTTAGGAATCAGGAAAGTCTCAGCACATGTATCATTGTGGGTGGCATTGTTCTGGACCGTGTCAGCCAGGTGGTGTGGTTCTGGAATCAATCAGATACTGACCGGACATGATGTCATCATTGCCTCTGAAATGAAAAATGCCATGGTCCCTGGTCTAGTAGCCTTCTTCCTGGGGCTGCTTATAATCGGTGTCATGGGGATTCTTCAAAAGGAAGTTCTTCTTGCTTTAATGGCTATTGCTCTTTCTCTTTCAGATATTCATGAAATTGTTATACTGTATGACAGTAGAGAAGGCTCCTCTGCAATTGCCTGTAACTATCTCATTGTTACATTAATTGGGCTTTACTTTATTGGGGGAAGGGTTCTCCACAAATTAAGTAAGAGGACAATCAGTTTACCTGGTATAGACATGTCTAGTACTAAAGTCAAGGAGCAAGGCACAAATAGAGGTCCCTGTAATGTAGAGTTCACAGCTACTAGTCTGATCCTTAATATGGTTGCCTCTAGCGTATTTGGCTGTAGACTCCTGGGAATAACAAATAACCTGTTTGATGGTCAGGTGGCATGGCTGTGGACAGCTGCCGTTTACCAGACTGGCATATGCATCATGGCGTACCGCTATGATCACACCCTGGATGCCAAGCATTTCGCATTTTTCTCCATTTTGAGATATGCAGAAGGATATTCATTACTGTATCAGTTCTATAACACTAATGATCTAAATTACCCTCTGCCGTTTTTTATAGTTTTTGCCATACTATTTTTTGTCCTTGCCCTATTTACAAGTATTCAAAATGTGGTTCGATCTGTATATTTACTTTTTTACGTTGCCTACTGCATTGCATTAGCCAGTAATGCACATGGGTTTTTCCATGGAGCATCCCAGGGAGTTAACATTGCAATATATATTGTTTCAGCAATTTTGGTGCTAGTCACATTATACAATTCAAAGTCATCTGTAACTACCAGCCCCATTAGAAAACTGTTCACTAGCAATACATTTCTCAAGGTCCATGAGGGAAATACCGTACGTGAACCATTCCTTGGTTATTCCAAGTATGGCGATGCTGAGAGCCTGGCTCATGCTTGCAGCATTTTAGCTGCTTTTGCCATGACAATGCCTGGGAACGCAGGAGAACCCTTGGCTACTGTTGTCTTGCCATGGGTTGTAGTAGCTGGAGGGCTTTATAATCTGATTTGTGGTTCAGTGGCTTTCTCCCGTGGCAAGACCCTTGAAAGTAGTGCTTTTATTCTCTATGGAGTGATGTGGGTTATTTGGGGGATTTCTCGATATAGTGGTATCTATAGCTCAAGCAGAGGTTTTAACACTGCGGTGGGAATGATATGTTTCATTCTTTTTAACAGTTTTATTATTTTCAGCACACTATTCCTGTCTAAAGCCTGGTTGGTTTATTCTCTCACTTTCCAGCTTATCCTAATCAGCTTTCTCCTTGACTCACTTAATGTTCTACCTCTGGGGTATGATATTGCAGTTACTATTATCTTTGGCATTGCTGGCTTCTACTTATTCCTAGCTACCCTATGCAACAGTCTTTTTGAGTCTCCCCAAATACCACTAGGCAGCCCATTCATCAAAATTAGTGGGTTCTCTCAAAATACATCCAAATGCCCCCATCTGATCTCCAGAAAGACCAGCTCTGTACGACAAATCGCAGGTGAGATAAAAGAATATTCATTGGTTTATATCTACATTTTATACAACCGCCTTTCACAATTATAAGGCATTCGTGACATATGATTATTTGCAGAAATTATGAAAAATGGTGGCATATGTGGAGTCCCTACTGATACTGTATACGTCCTGGTGGCAGCTTGCAACCAGCCTGATGCTGTGGAGAGGGCCTACAAGTAAGTGCCCATGAAGAAGTGCGAATGGTGGATGTGCCATAACCATCACTTAGAACAAATAATTACTTTGTGTTAAATGGTAATAAGGTCATTTCTTACATAGAAACATAGCTGTAACTTTGATCAGAAGTCATTTTTTTTAAATATGGAAAATAAGTGTTGTTGATGGAATATATAAACATTAAAAAAAATCTAATAAAGTTCAATTAAGTAATCAATGAGTAATCATTTTACAGATATACATAATTCTTATCCTATTTTCAGGACCAAACGTCAGGCTCAGGACCGTCCAATGTCATTGTGGATTTCAAACTTACAACAGCTAGAACCTGCCAAACATTTGTTTAGTCCTCTTCTATGGGACTTCATGCATGCCGCCTGGCCCTCCTCCATCAGCTTGGTGATCCCAAGAGGTGAGAGCTTATCATGAACATTATTTGTTCTGCACTAGCAAATGTACAAACTAAGTCTTGTTTATTTTTTATACTAGTAATTACTAGTATCACTATAAATTAGTTTCATGAGATACATATTTTGCTGACAGGTCCATGGCTGGATGTCTTGGGCGCTAAGGATTCTTCAAAATACATAGGAACTCCTCAGAGCATTGCCATACGTATTCCAGACTGCTCAGTGACTACACACCTAATAGATATGGTAAGTGTGGAATGTACTACTGCTTCAAGTTTTATGTCTATTTAAATTATTGTTACCATGATTCTAGTTATCATGCAGGACTTAAAATGTTCTCTATTTTAGGTGGGCCCTATTGCTGTCACATCAGCTAATCCATCAGGGGAAGCAGACACGACTCATCATAATCAAGTCTACGCCAAACTAGGAGATAAGGTGCAATGTTAACAAATGTTTATCCCAGTGTCCAAAATTAATGAAAGCCCTTGAAGTAACAACATTTTTCATTTCAGGTTGATGGAGTCCTGTGTGATGGAGCATCTCCAGAAAATATTGCATCTACCGTGGTGGACTGCACAAAGATAGATACTGGAAACATTGCCTTCTTTCGAGTTGGCATTGTCCCCAAGTCACAGGTTATTCTTCCACTATGACACTGTATTTTTATTAGTTGTTGAAAAAAACCACAACTTTGTTTATATAAAAATAGTTACATTTATTTTAAATGACATTTGCTCTTCCCCATTTTCCCCAACTTTTACTATTTCCTAAATATGCTATATTGAGTTATCAATGTAGGAACAATTACTAGTGCCTTTATTTTAAAACATTAGCTGAGTTTATATACATGCTTTTAATTATTAAGTCAGTTATAAAACAATCACCAATGCTATAGATGGCTATGACCTGTAGTAATCTAAATACATTGTTATGGTCTTTATTCCAGGTTTTACAGTTATTGAGTCAAGTACAGCAGAAGCACAAGCAAGGTCATATTAATGGCGCCTTTGCTGCTTCTACAGAAGAATTAAATGGCCCCCACGATGAGCCAGAACTGAAGCCAAACACAGACTCTGAAGATGATTAAAATAAAACATTAATATTGGCTCTACAATGATGAATGGACAAGACGAGTGGCATTACATGTACTCAAAATATAATTTATATATGAAAAAAATCTGATCATATACAATGAATGCATTCTCTTCAAGTTTTATATTTATTAAATATTTATTTTTGTAAAATAAAAAAATTGTATTTTTCATATTTGTGTCAGTATTATGCCACAGGTTTTCTTAGTACATGCCTAAGCATCTGAATGAGAGACAGTACAATCTCAATAGTTAACAGGCTGACAGACTATTTTTAAATGTTCAGTGTTTGTTAATACATTTATATACTGTTATAAGGGGACAAGCGTATGTTGAGGATTATAGTTATGCTTCTTTAGGGAATCCACCATATAATAAACAGGATATCCAGTAACTGAACATTAGACAACTTTAATTAAATTCAGGTTTAATATAAAATTTAATGAGATTAGTGGGGGGGTATACGGGGGTATGACATACCGGCACTGTTGTGTTGAAAATTTCAAATCTCCATTGACTTCCATTATTTTCTATGTTTCCATACCGCCACTTCTGAATGTCCATACCCCCACTTCTAAATTTCCACTTGGACCACTGCTTTAAACCTGTAAAATCATGAAGAGATAGAAAGAGTCACATGAGAATGTGAGAGTCTTTTAAACAAATAGTAATAGGGAACCTGGCTTCTCCATCTTACCCTACTCTCATCCCTATCCCATTTGATTTAGGCACTTTCATCAATGTAATGTAAACCTGCAAATGTAAAAGAGCAAAGAGAGAATTGTAAGATGTCTAGACAAGATGTTTCAAATGGTGAATTCAGGTGAGATTCTAGATCTAGATGATAATGAGTATGGCCATGGATGAGGTGGTCATTGGCAAAGCTAGAAATTCAAGGGAATAAAGCTGTAAAAAAAAGGATAGAGTAGAGCAGGATGAGGAACAGTTTAGTATAGGATGATAAACAGCTGCCAGAGAGGACAGCAGTAGTAGTGCATCAACAAAGAAAAGGCTGAGTCTCGAGAACCCCCATTAGCAATGAGCCTCCATAAATGACATAAACAATTAAGATGCAATTGTTGCCTTCAACAAACACAGTGAAATACAGGGAGATGACTTTGGGAAGTGGGCAATAATTTAAGTGTTAGACATAGCAAATTTGAAAGACCACAAGTTGATGAAAGCAAGTCAAAATGTATAAATTGGTTAGAAGCATATGTGTGGTTTTGGTGGACAATTGGTGATAATGAAGGAGGAGTAGAGGGAGATGAGCTCCATGGGGGGACTTATACTAATATAAGAAAATAAAGACTGTATATAGAGAAATATTTGTGAGTAATGAAATAATTCAAGAGTGTATGTTGCACAGAAATGCTATTACAAAAGAGGAAGCAGAGAGTTTGTGATCAACTTATAGGTATAACTGACCCTTAGACTTACCAGTGTCCCTTAAACTGGGCACTCACTAGAGCGATCATCATTCTAGTGTAATTGATGCCAATAAATGAGGCGATCTTCCCCTTGGAAAACCATCTTTTTATCGGTACCATTAACTAGAATGATCATTGTTCTAGTGGAGGCCATGCTCCGCTATAGCAGAGTGAAAAACTTCCTCTTCCCTCTGATAAAGCCTGTACTGGAGGCTAGTACATGTCCTGTACATACCCAGTACATACCCAGACCCCGGTACAGGCTTGCGCCAATAGGAGAGGAAGTTCTTTTATGAATGACAGGCATCCCACCCAGCTAAATGGATGGAGTGCCTGTCAATCATAATAAAACTTCCTTTACCTCGTATACTCACCTTCTCCAGCGGCTTGAAGCCCCATGCTGCACCTCTAGGTGAGTATTTTTTTTTCTTCTTTTTTTTCTTCAATGTCTTCTGTTCTGCAGCGTCCACTGCTACAATGCACAATACACTGATGAAAATATAAATGCTAGGGCGGGATATCAATCCAGAATTTCCTGTACTGGAAAACTTTTACTTTCACATGCGCAGAGGTAAAATTGTCAGAGGTAAAATTGTAAATAATCCTTATGGAGCTACCTAACCTATGGTAAAACGTAATTCATGTTATCAAGGCTGCCCAAGAAATATCCTACCCCACAAACTGTGAGGAGACAGTAGTCCAAATTTGTTGCTCTAACATCCTTAGCACCAGCCTCCAACAAAAATTCCTCCCACCAAACCCCATTAAATAACCCCTACACAGCTCCAGGAACACCCGTCATTCATAATGATAGGCCCTCAGTCCATCAATCCCATACACAATGCAATATCCAACTTCAAGGGTTTAATCCACCTTGAACCTATCCAGACCTCATTTACAATAAACATTATACTTTAAAATACTGAATGCCGAACATCAGAGGTACTCCATCATCTCCACTCTCTACCTTATTTGAGTATCAAATTGTGTGATAGGTTATAGGGCTTTCATCACAAATCTACAATTATTTCATTTATTCTTTAATAAGGTTATATTAACAAGAAAAACATTCTGTCCTGATTCAGTATCATATGCTCACTAACCTTCTATTGCATGTGTCGATGTGTAATCATAATTAAGTACAAATGTGGATAGCTAGTGTACGCTCATATTTTACATTAAATAATTATTGTCTCTGAGCCCTGAACCCCTCAGAGTTCACCTCTCTTTCCTTCTCACCACAAATAACACTGTACGTCTCTCACTTTCATGTGTAGGGCATACTTGCCTATACTGTTTTTTTATGTCAAACATGCTGCTGCTGTTCTATGATTACATATATTCTCTATTCTGTAATAGCAAACGTCAATAAAAAATGTAAAGATTATTTATTATTCATTAATTAATTTATTAATAGGAAACCTGATTGCGGCAGATGTAACTTGTAATACTTCAGTTTTGTACACATTACAAATGTATGAGGGCCAGGTTACTTCAATATAAAGCCGGAGGGGGTGGTGGAAAGCAGATCAGCGTGTTAAGTTAAGGTAGCCTTCTGGAGACTTAATTGTCTACAAGGCTCATACAAGTATGGGGAGGAAGATGGGACAGACCTGCATGCAGTAGCTATAAAATACTAACTTGTTACTGAAATTGCTGATGAATCATAAGGTGTGGCACAAGGAAACACCATGAAATGTATTATTTTAAATATAGTGAACAGTACGTGTGTTCAATGTGTTCTTTCTAATAGTTTCCACATTCCATGGACAGGTACATCATTTCAGCAGAAATCGCTGTGACCAGGAATTTTCCAACAGAGAGTGTAATAATAATAATAATAATAATAATGTCAATGATAAAGGACCAGATTCAGATCTCCTGAACTAACTCAGTGAACCTGTGTGTGTAGTTGGAGAGGGGGAACTCCCCTGTCACTGCCCACTTACACATATGAAATCATCAGTCAAGTCAGGTTGATTTCATATACTGATATTAAACAAATACTTTACATACTTCTATACAAATGACATCAGAATGACACAGTTCCCTCTAGCATTAGTGGAAAACTGTATAAACTGGTTATTTATTAAACGGATGTTGCAAAATGTGTAACTTTTTAAAGTCATTTTATATTTTAGTTATTTTTTATTTCCATGTAGTCCAATCCCCCTGCCAGGGGCAATGCTTCAAGATTTAAGTAAAGCAAACCCTATCTCATATTAAACCAAAACAGAATATTATCAGGTGTGCTCAAGCGCCTTCTTCTATAATCAATAAATATTCACAGAAGTTTCTTCACAGATTACTATAAAAAACAGGTAAAAGTAGATAAAAGTCTCACTGTCCATGACAGGTATTCCAATGGAAGCCAGTCTCTGAACTCTAGTAATGTTTTAGTCTCGGACGGTCATTCAATCCCCAAACTGATTATATAAAGGAAGGATCAAAAAAGAATATAATAGTGAAGCCTGTTAAACCACCGAATATTAATGAAATTTATTTGTCTCTTAATATCTCATATTAATTACATTTCTTGTTTGTGAGCCTCTCGATATGGAAACACAGTTTCTCCAAAGTTTTTCAGAATGAGCCTCTCAGTATGGCAACGAAGTCCCTCCGAAGTTTCTGCAAATGATCACCAACTTCTCATTCAGTCATCCAATGTGTTCCGAAGCTGGCCGACGATCACATTGGATCGCATTTATATTGCCATGTTGCTCATTAAGCGAAAATAACCTATATAGTACTTTTTATGTAGATCATAACAGGGACACTACTAGGCCTAACTGCTTTTTAACCTTGTTGTACAAGTTGTACAAGCATATAATGGACTATATCCAGTTTAGGGAAGATTTGGGTTTTTTTGGGGTCTTACTTGAGAATGTGCCATATATGCCTGAGAGAAATACACATTGACAATTGCATTGGTGGCAAATGCTTTTTGATTCCTCTTTATATAGTGGTAGGGCTGACAATTCCTTTTGGCTGTGTTTTTCCGTCGGTACTTCCTTAATTTTGAGGTGTTACAAATTTAGAATAAGAAGCCAGAGGTGTGACAAAACCCCCACCTGCCCTGACCCCGAATTCCAGTACAAGCAGTCCTCCATCCCCAGATGGCAGTCTACATATAGGTGTGAACGGAACTGTATAGGTTTGACTGATTTAGATTATAACCCATGGTCATTTCAAGATCAAAGGAATGAGATGTTTTACCACTAAATTCTTCAAATCCAGTCCTCTGTCCTAATACATGGGAAGAGAAGCAATGGTTGGAGGAACAGGCCTTTGAATGAAGTGCAACTGTAGTACAGACTTTTTAAGTATTCAAAATCTATAAATAGGTAAAAAATAAGCCTCACATTTAATGTAATGAATATTATGTAAAATAATCTATATAGAATAGAATATTCCAAGTCTGAGCTTCCCCACAGAATTCCCCCAGAAAGTGGCTAACTAGACTCCAGTCTCGGGAAGATGGGGCGCCCTGGACCTCAACCATCAGTAAGTACCATCAGTACTTACACCATAGGTCACATAGATAGATAAATGGTCAATTATTGGAAAACCTATCTTTCACAGGTAGCAGAAGTCAGCATTAGTATTCTGTTTTGGTAACTGATTATTGATTCATTGCACTCTACCTAAGTAACCCCAGGTGACACCATAACAACATTATATTTTTTTTATATACTCGAGTTTTCACAGCAACCATTGTGTAGTTTAATATTCTACAAATACTGAATCATAGTAATGTAACAATTACTGCAACATATTGCAACCCATAATAACATAATAACTGATAAAACGCTGACATATGATTGCATAAAGAACATTATTTTCTATAAATAGACTTCTCAAATCATCAGTTTGATAAGCAACTAACTACAGACATCATATAGTAAGATAACACACTAATGACGTTTTGGAGAAAGCAATTATCAGTGTGTCCCTTTTATAATACTCAGCTATGTATTGTATTGCAGTACAGCAAATAGCTGACATATGGACCAGAACAGAAGAAAAAGAAATCATTTTACAGCTATACAAAAGCCTCAATAAAAACCTTTACCAGCAAGTATCAATAAAAACAAACGTATGGTATTGGAATAATCGAATAGTAAATAGTTCCATTTAAAAACAAGTAAAATAAGATACAAACTTTTTTTTAACTATTTAGTTCAGCCAATCTCCCCCCCCCTCCCCAATCTTTTAACCACCCATCTGAATCCCTTGGCCACATTGACTTTACACTTACATGTAATATTTTCAACTTATATGCAGCAGTAACTAGAATACCTCCACAAGGGGCAGGCTGGCTCATAGGAAGAAATCATAACTTACCCCTCCTGCTGTACCACGCTGTCCCCCGACAAACTTCAGTAGTCTGATTGGTGGATTGTGTAGAGTGCTTACAGCAATTAGGCTGACAGACCTCTCTATACATCCACCAATCAGGCTGCTGACAGCCATTCACTGCTGTTTGGTAGGTAGGAGAAAATGACTATCAGCAGTATGACTGGTAGATAGCCCCCGCTATCCATCAGCCAGACAGGCTTTTACTGTCTGGCTGCTCACTAGGAGACAGGTTCACAACGCTGCCCGGCCATTGATGTGTGTAATCCACAATCAGAGATCTTTGCCTGCCTCTCAGCTGGCCCCAACAGGCCCAGAGGCAGTGGCCCCAAAAAGCTTCAGGAGCAACAACCTGGGGGGCACATGTCCTCCTGCCCACTGGCCCAGCCCTCCCCTATCTTTATATCCTTCCCATTCCCATTCTTACTACATAAATTTAATTTCCATATTCACATCCTTGTAACCTAAATACTAAATCTATTCTTCTCCCAATGCTATTTACAGCAATTTCATATCTTCTAAGTAACATTCCTTTTGCGGCTCTTACCAAAAGCATTGATGAGTCTAGACTAAAATGTTAACTCTCAGTTAAGCAACACTTTTTAGAGATATCAGGTACTATGTGAAGAGACAGCAGCAACCTCTTTGTTCAATTTGCAATACAAAACACATTTTTATGTACTTTTAAGTAAATGAAGATGAAATAAATAGATTCTTTCATTGCCAGTAGCATGTGTAGGTCTATATAGGTATATATAAGGTGAGTTCCTTAATGTTTGCTTCTAACAATGGATATTAGGTGAATAAGCGCATGGTGTTACTTGTTCCCTGTATTAGAATGTACTCTAAAACCAGAAAGGCCTGTTACAAATGGAACATTGTTGCTTTCACCTTGTGTCTTCCAGGTATCTGTAGGTAAATAGCCACATGCAAAGCATGAACTACTATCTGGAAAATGTGATCATTTGTGGAGGTATGGGCATGATTAACAGATTGGAAAATGAGCTATATATAGATAAGGAAATAAAACAGTATTAGTAGGCATTTTAGTAACAGTTTAGTTGCACAATAACCATCACTATCTCAAAATATGAGGTCATAGGTTCAATTATGTTGTTGTAGGAGAGAAGTTAAGGACATATTCCATATGAACATAGCACATCACAGTTTCATAGACATAATCCTGTGTTTATTTCATCTCTTTTTTTCAAAATGAGATGAAATAAACCTCTGGCACCTCTATGATAACTTTATATAACTAACTCAGACTCACATTATATGTTTTATATATAAATCCTAGCCTTATCTCATTTCCTCTTTTAATGTATTGTAATCGTACAACCCACTAGGAACTTACCGATATATTGAGAACGGATAACACAGCAGGTAGCAATGATGCCTCACAGCGTTAAGACTGTATGTTCCAACCATGGGTTTAGTTCTTTGTTTTGCACATACAGGTAATGATTCTGTGTATGGATATATATGGACCCAAGGTGGATATTGGAAGACATCTCATTTATAGGAAATAGGGTTATTAGTAGTGAAATTGTACCAAGGAGGACAATGTTTAAAGTTCATTTGTTCATTTCATTGTTATTTAATATAATCTTCCTGTATTGTAACCAAGACCAGCAGACAGCCACATAATAATCTATTGTAATGAATGATTATTTGTTGTCCCCTTAACTTCCCTTTCATGCAAATTTTAAACACACAGTGTCAAGTCCCAACTCGAACCTTGATGGAATGCTGTGTGTTTTGGTTGAATGTTTACTCCACGGATCAGTAACATACCCAGTTTTACCATTTAGAAGCGGTGACGGCATGTGTAGAGTTTACATAAGATTCACAATGGTTTACATATGGTAAGAGAATATATGACAAAGCATATATGCTTAGAAAAAATGGTTTGCACTTAGGGCCAGATTCAGCTTTTAACTCTCATGACTTAAGCTAGGTACACACGGTAAGATAAATTGTATCCAATCGAAATATTTTTCAAGAGTGGGTAAAACCATGTTGAATTGCAGGGGAGGTAAAATGAATGTCAGTGTTTGCATGCAG
>JABWIB010009003.1:5563-18121 GCA_016617825.1 Platyplectrum ornatum | reverse complement strand
GAGAATGTGAACTCGAATCTGATTGGTTGCCATGGGCAACATCTCCACTTTCCAATCTCACTGCAAACTCGCGGCTTAGTAAATATACCCCTGAGACATTGATTATCATTTCTTATTTTGTGTAGGCATCATAGGTTCCTTAACCAAATCTGTGTGGAGTTTATATATATTCTTTAGGGGTAGCCGCGACCGCTGCTACCCCTATTGCTACGCCACTGCCGCTGAGGATACTGACCCACACCTCCTCCGATGCTGTGGACGTGTACTGGTTGCTTAGCAACCAGAGCACGCGACCTACGGGCCCACTGGGAGCGAGCATTCCTAACAATTTACACATATGTCACACATCTTCATGTTGTACACACAGGGCTGCCAAGAGAAATTATGGGTTTGGTTAAAGCTAATTTTTGGTCCTCCCCCCCCCCCCACCAAACACAAACACTTGTGCAATTTTTTTTTATTTATTTAAAAAAATATTAATAAAAAAAAAATTCCGGGGAGGAACGGGTTTGCTATGGGGTAGGAGCTAAGTGGCGTAGGGGAAGATGGGTTAAAAAAATAAATATAAAAAAATAACAGACTTACCTACATACTTCCTTGTTGGAATCCGCTGCTTTGGGGTCACGCGGTGCATGTTGTTTGAAGTGCCACCGTGGTCATGGTGCCACCTGGGGTGCTCTGTTGGGAAGATTGGCCAAGCCAGATTTGTTTTTTTGCTATTTTGGATCTATATATACACACACCATTCACACAGTACACACAGCAGTCATACGATAAACACAGCAGTCACACAATACACCCACCATTCACACAATACAAATAATACACACACCATTCACACAGCAGTCATACAACACACACATCATACACACTCCATACACACCGCAGTCACACGTTACTCACACAATTCATACACCGTTCACACAATACACACTCCATACAAATAATACACACATCATTCACACAGCAGTCACACAATACACACATAAGTATATTTACCTGTCTTCAGCAGGGGAGGACACTGGACACAGCGCAGAGGAAAACAAAAAATCAAAATGGCCCCGTGGCCGGGCACACTTGTCTGCCCCACATTCACTGCTTAGGTGATCAGCTGTCAGAGACAGACGATCACCTGAGAAAGCAGCTCCAGGGACTGGGTCCCAGCTCTCTCAAAGCTGCAGCACCTGCAGGCCCTGGAACCACCACCACCACCACCGTCCTCCTAAAAATAAAATAAAATAAAAAATACTTAAAAAAAACCCAGCTCTGAGATCCAGGCACTACCCCAGTCATGAGCCCGGGTAAATTTTACCCCCTTCCACACTCCCTCTCGGCAGCCCTGTGTACACATGGTTCTCTATTTTAGTGTTACCAAATATGGTTAAAAGGCTTTGACAGTTTTTTTCACAGTTTTTTTTGTGTGTATTCACTGTTTGCGCATAACAATCTGATTAATTCCAACATTCCAGCAAACACCGCCCCTCGTGCACCTCTAATGCGGATGAAACTTAAGTTTTGTACTTGCTAGAAAGTATTTAAAACATTTGCCACAGGCATGAGATGTTTTTTGTGATGTCACTGGCTATCATTTATACAGGGAACCTAAGTAAATGCCAGGTAGCACATAATTCTGAATGCGGTCCAAGATGTTAATTTTTACATTTGTATTAAAAGACCAGTTCCAGGCCTCTGTTCAAATTTTCCTTTCAGGTGAGTGGAAACGACTGCTCACAATCATTGACTTACAAACACATTTCCAGTAATCAGTACTGAAATTTGAAGGTTGAGGATGCAGATTTGTTTTGAAGTCTGGATTCTGCTTTATTACTTTTTCATACGCTACTTGTGCTAAAATCTAATTTTGAAATAAGAGAGAAAACGGTAATAGAAAACTGATATATGTACATTAAACTTGTAGAAGATAGATAAACTAAATCTTTCATGACAAATAATGCTTTTATTATGTATTTCAGAATACAACAGAAATTGGCTTGAGAGAATATACATTTTATGATCTAGACAAAGATAAAAAATATTCCTTGCAAATAAGATCACAAGTGATCTACTGTGCAAAAAGCAAGTATTGGGGTGAATGGAGTGAGGCAATATTTATAGGTAAAGGTAAGCTGCAATGAATTAGTTCCTTCATAATACAAACCCTAACAATGTTTATGGACCTGATTCAGAGTTTCTGGTGCCTGCAGTGCGGCCACAAGGTACACTTCTCTTTCATTTTACACTTTATCTTATATCCTATACATTGTTATTTTTTTTTTTACTATAATGTAGCCTAGCATTTATTGCTTCATATTACGTAGATTAATTAAAATTATGATTCTCAACTTTGTTATATAAATGTGCTTACTTAACTTGCCATCTAAACAATATTTAAAGGCAATAAATCGTTATTTTTATAGACTATGACAGTGCATATGTATTAGATTTAGTTTTGCAGGCGACCAATGTGTTTTTTAACCATGGCAATCTGCGGCAGCACGCACCGGCTGCCCGCTCACACTGCACAGTGTTGACCCTGGGTTTCCCAGGTCAACATTGTACATAGGCAGTGCCGTCTTAGACCCGGCCAGAGAGAGCTGGGGTTGCCGTTCAGACTGGCTCGTAAAAGCCAGCACTATCATTTTACGAGGCAGTTTGAACGGGGTATAATAGAATGCACCTGAACAATAGTGAAAACAAGAGTGCTGAAAAAGACATAGGAATTAAGATATGTTTCCAGATGTTGGAAATGCATGTAAATAATTAATGTACATATAAATATAATTCATACATCCGTGTACTTTATGCTCAAGGTCCATGCAATCCATGTTTATAGATAAATAAATCAATTAGGCAACTGTGCTTTTCAACTAGCCGCTAGTAATATTTATTCAGAATGGATAAATGAATTGAAATACATGAGCACTGAAGGTTGATTAGTAATTTATTATCACTTTCTTTCGTTTGTACTATCATAAGAGCATTAGTACCAGCATTGTCACTGACACATACATCAGTGTTCTTCATGACTGTACTCTCAAAGCAATGAAACTCACTACCAGTGTTGTTAGTAGGATTAATGGAGCCTAGGACAAATAAGAAAATGCTGACCCTCTTCATTATACAATTATTCTCAAACAACAGAAGTTAAAACTTTTTTTTACTATTCAAGTGTTGCCGACTTTCCCGGAATGTCCGGGAGACTCCTAAATTCTGCTGCAATCTTCAGGCATGATTTGCATAAATCATACCCTCTTTCCAACCCCCATGCTGCCGGCTTCTGGTTTCTTCCAGGTGGGAGTCTGCAACATTGTACTTTCCTAAGAACCAATAATGTTTCATGTTGACCATTGCACACAATATACTTGTGATCAGCACACAAAACATAGCACTTGATACAGAAAGCATACTTAAATTGTAATATACAACAAAATAAAAAATAAATACAAAAAAATGAACAGTGGAAATGTTCAATAGCGGTTATCTCAGAGCGTTTACTAGGATTGTACAGCTTAATTCCGCCTACATATTGAAGTGGAAGTTACATAATTTCATTATTGTCCAGGACAAGCACTATTTGTGAGATCTCATGATCTCATGTGACCTTATGTGACAACCCCCCCCTGCAATAATTATTCAGTTCATGCTACAGGAAAAATACGTTTTTTTGTATGAAAATGGACTGGTGATTCCCTCCCAGGAAAAAACAAAGGTCGACGGCATGGGCGTGATTTATGTAAATAATACCCAGATGTCATGTAATCACTGCCTCCCGAGTGACGGCAACTCTGAGTTATGCATATATGAAATTGTCCTATTTTAATACACCAATTATGCCTCCGGTGTATTTAACACACAGCAGTTCATTTTAGTTTTGTATATATACTTTTTAGTACCAGAAGAGAAGACATTGAGACCCAGGAAATCTCCTTACTGGAAGTCATTCAAGTGATCGCACTGCAGAATATTCCCCCAAAAATATCAATGAACAAGACTGTGGTGTAGAGTGATATGACATACCTCTGTATACCATACCACTGCTCAATGTATTATTTATTTTTACTGTCTTTACTGTCTAGAATTTAAAATACCTTACTATATCTTCTATTTTTCAGATGAGGAAAAAATGGCAGTGTGGATATTAATTGTGGTTATTATCATTGTGTCAGCTTCATTGGTTAGCATTTTTGTATTCATATTTAAGAGGTAAGCATTCTTTTACTATTTACTTTACAGCATTATAACCATCTTAAAAATGTACATATATAATCACATACCTCCCAACTTGCAGTGGTTCCGGGAGCGGGACACATAAGTCACGCCCCCAGTCACTCCCAACTCCACCCGCCTCCGGTCATGCCTGACTCCGACCAAGCTCTGCCCTGTTCCTGCCTAATCCCCGTCCCTTTTGGTGCCACGAGTCACGGTAAATTATAAAAACCAACGTTTGTCTTAGCGGGACAAACTTGGAGTCGGGAGGGACAGGGAACTGTCCCTCAAAAGCGGGACTGTCCCGCTAAAAGTGAGACAGTTGGGAGGTATGTAATTAGGGCAATGCAGCTGTTTCTTGTTTTGCAGAATTTTTTTGCTTTGCAAAATTAACAATGTTTTCAGCTTTAATGATTTTGCTGCTATTTTATTATATTCACGGGCAATATATGAGCATTATATGCAATGTAAATGCTACATATATTTATATATTTTTTTAACTACATTTATATTATAATTATTTATAGATATAAGAAGATACTATTTGTACCATATATCCCATACCCCCCGAAAAAAATTCAACTTTGGCTGTCTTCAAACTATATGAGCTCAGAGGTAAATATAATCACATTTTATAATAATAATAATAATAATAATAATAATAATAATAATAATAATAATATTAATGGACCGGATTCAGGTTTCCTCCCAATACTTGTGTGGAATTTGGGTAAGTGTTGCTGTTCCTTGCCTTTTACCTGGGAGTGAGGGATGCAACAGGGGAATTTATTCCTCTCTCAGGCATACCTGCAAATGTAAATCAAATAACTATTTAAAAAAGTTAGTATTTAAATGAAATAGTTAAAAAATGATTTTAACATGTGGGCAATAACTGTTAAATAGTGGTATTCAAGTTTCTCCATGTCAGAGCTTCATATGTAGAATACACATGATTGGGCTCCCCTGACATGTTTATCCTCTGTCCCCTATTATGGGTTTCGCTATAATGTCTTCTTACAAGTAAGATAACATGGTCCTTTGTAAGATCAGGGCTCCCTCTTCTGCAGATTTTGTGAACAGCATTTTAAATGTAATCTATGTACAATCAGAGACATCAGTACATTTTCTGCCAATAAAATCAAATAAGAAACTAAATGATAGGATGTCTATAGTAACAGTAACAGTCCATAAATAACCATTATGCATAATCTATACAATGTTTTTCTTTTTTTAGGCTTGCATTGCTGAATACAAAGATCAATCCGTGCCTATGGCAGAAATTGAAATTGTGACTACTTCTGGAAATTGATAAATCATACATCAATGTACATAGAATATTAATGTCATAGGACTGGACCAGATATGCGCGGCACATGTTATTAGTATGTTGTTCAAACGTCTGAAAAAGTCCAGGGGGAAGTGAGAAAAACTTTATGCACTGATCTGATTTGTAAGGAAGCAGATCAGCGTGTAAAGTTAAGGTAGACTTTTGGACACTTGGGCCTAAATTCACTAAGCAGGGATGTTGCCCATGTCAACCAATCAGATTTGAGCTCACATTCTCCAGTATGTAAAATGAAGCTGAGAGCTCGAATCTGATTGGTTGCCATGGGCAAAATCCCCACTTTTCAAATCCCCAGCAAAATCCCCGCTTAGTGAATTTAGGCCTTAAGCTCATACGAGCAAGGGGAGAGAGAGTGGCGTGCACCACGCAGGTCTGGATTTGATGTAATGGGGGGCGCTGCAGGGAGAGGGGAGGGGGTGCCGCAAGTAGGGGGTACCAGCCCTACCAAAGTTAAATATTTAGACACCCCTGATTGCAACTTAAAACATATTTATTAAATCCTGCTTTTCTCGCAGTTTTTTATTATTTTGGTGCCCTTATGTTGCCAGTTGTGCACAGCCTGTCATACATGTCATACATTTCATAAACAACAAAGTAAAAATGTAGAATATTTACAAAATAAATATAAATATACTAGTTCTGAATTTTACACTTTACTTCATCTGGATTCAGATCTTTAGGCACTCATGACTGGTGGGTAAAACCATGATGAATTGCAGGGGAGGTAAAATGAATGTTAGTTTTTGCATGCAGGGAGAATACTTTATTTTTGAATTTTGCACACAGATACTGTTACTGTTACACTGTTATTAGACTTGGGCTAGAAAACATCGGACCTAATTGAGAGTGCCGTCGTGCGCATAGACAATGCACAGTTGCAACGCTATGTACGCGGTATTCAGAGTTGCGTGAAATCGCATTATTTGCCAACTCTGAATTGAACGCAAGCAGCTGTTTTTGACGCATGAAAGCAATGCGTGCGCCTTTGCGCTTACAACAATCTTGATGCTGCAAGCTAATTGTTTTGTTGACCACTTGCAAAGGCTGCGAGTTTGCTCTGTATAGTAGGCTATGCAATGGCTGTAATGTATGTTACAGCAGTATTTACTGCTACACACATTACAGGGTTCATTTTTGTATTGGTTTATGGGTTAACTTTTTTACACTATTGTTTTGTACCTTATATGATCTATGTATTCACAATTTTTAAAAAAAAAATTCTGAAAATTACATTCACACATTTGAAGGAAAAACATTGTGGTTTCATGTAGAAAAAAAACTCAATGTCAGACATATTTGCAGATATTACATTGTAGTCAAATAATAGTAGAAGATGCATATAGACATATGCTATATTACAGTAAGGGGGATTATGGTGGTTTTTTGGTTAAAAAAAAAGCATGTTGATCAAACCACCTTCAAAAATAAAAACAATACACATGTAAAGAAATTTATTTGCTACCTTAACAAAATATACACAAAGTACAGTACACTGTAAGAAAATCATGGATTTCATGCATGTGTCAAAATAAATAAAACATGCTCAACTTAACTGTGTAGAGGCAGAAGCTAAGCTTTTACACTCAATGCTGTGCTGTGCAGGAGTGAAATGTGCTTTGCAGGCTGTACAAAAAAACGTCAGCGGACCTCCGCACCAGCAGCAGCATTTACACATCAAACAAAACACCTGATGTTGGTGAACTGTTCTGATTGAAATCCTCTTTGCGCTACATTTACACTATGGTCTGGGGTGGTGCAGCAAAATAGCACACACAGCCAGCCTTGAATAGACGCAGTTGTGTGCACTTGGCGTCGTACGCCCTTCAAAACCATTAGCATGCATAACCATGCCCATTATGCGCCCCTAGAAGAGACGGAGTTGCAAGGATGTGCAGCCTTGAATTGTGTCTACAGTGCGTGCAACTTTTTATATGTAGCGCATGTGCATATCCGCATAGCGCTGCGACTGCGCTAGCCTGGCTGGCGGAGTCGCAGCTCTGAATCAGGTCCATCATCTCTAAACTCTAATACTATTTACAACTAATTAACTCCCCTGCAATTCAACATGGTTTTGCCCACTCTTGACTAAAGCTGGACATACACTATAAGATTAATTGTTCCATTTGAAAGATTTTTCAAGAGTGGGTAAAACCATGTTGAATCACAGGGGAGGTAAAATGAATGTCAGTGTTTGCATGCAGGGAGAATACATTATTGTTGCATGTTGCACACAGATACTGACCAGTGTTACTGTTACACTGTTATTCGAAACATCATCTCTCACCTGTAATACTGATTGTAACTAATTCAATTTGCCTCCCCTGTAATTTAACATTGTTTTGCCCACTCTTGAAAAATCTTTAAGTCACAGATATCAGGCTTTTAATACAGAGACCACTAATATATATCCTTGTAGATTATGTTCTGTGACACAGGCTACTGACTGGTTCTTTGCTTGTACTTTCCACACTAAACATGTGTATGTATATATGAATGTTTATGCATGTATGTGGTACCCTTAAATCCATTGTTTCTAATAACAAAATGCCAAAAAGATAATACCAGTTTCTTTGTTACTGGAATTGCCAGGTGCATTAGTGCTTCTCTATTAAAAAGATTGTGAAGCAGCTAGAGTGATTTATAACACATTTTCTACTGCTTGACAAACACAAAAAGTATTTTCTTCGCTAAGCCAAAAAACAAATCATAACATGTGTATGGATACATTTCTGAAATAATAAAGAGGGGGTTTTTCTGCTTTAGTCTACTAGTTAAGAAGTTACATATAAATTGTTAAGGCTTTTACACAGTTCGGTTTAATCTAAACAATATAGGGTTGATCCAGAGCTGGGCATCCACTAGAGCGATATCATTCTGGTGGAAATCGGTGCAGATAAGTGGGGAGATTTTACCTTGGCATCTTCGGTACCATTCACTAGAACGGTATCATTCTAGTGGTGCCCAGTTGATGGTGGTGGTGCAGCCGTGGCAGGCATTGTTTTTTTTATTGTTTTATTTATACAAAAACATTTTTATACTGTTTTATAACATCAGATGGTCTTTATAAAAAAAGAAACACGAAGGAATAAAAAAATGAGCAGGCAGTTACCATAACAGAAATATTATCAACCCAACTAAAAAACTATACCGGCTTTTATGTGCTGCGAGCCTGCTATTATTTGCTGCGAGCCTGCTATAGAAGCCAGAGTCTATGTGCTCAGCAGGGGAGATGGACATATNGCATGCCCGTCTCCCCTGCATGCTATTCAGCTACCACGAATACAGCGGATACAAATAGCCGTTATCTATTTGTTTAATTAGTGTCCAGGATTTAATTCTGGACTGATGTGCTGATTCCTGGCTGTTGTGTGTTTCGAGGTGTCCTACCCCGATCGTATCATATAGTACCTATACCCTTATGTTCCAAGTGCTTGTAAATGAGTTTGGTTTTGGAGCAATTACCCTTTTATAGCTAACAGTGTAGTTAATATCCATAATCAGTGAGTTTCCATTTAGTCTAAGCAGATTCAGTAGGTATTGTCAGCTATAAATTCTTGCTGATATCCAACAAAACTTAGTTTAATGGTTTTGTATCCTGTTGAGAATGTCAAGTACATAACTACTTTTCATTGTTACAGTGACATTTAAAAGTTTATAGAAGTGGGACTATGTACTTATGAGTCATGGTGAAAGCACACTCGCAAAATATCTGAGCTCTGTATAAATTTTGAAAACGCTTTCTAAAAAAAAAAAAAAATGAAATGGATGTTTTGTCAAATATCCAGTTTGCTGAATAGTGTGTGGATAGAACACTGGTTTTAAGAGCGAGTGGGAAAAGCAGTAAAAGTAAAGTATGTTTAAGGGTATAGTTACTACGGGACATGATGGTTATTTCAAGTACAGCACAGTGAGAAAAAAACTTTTCTAAAAAAAAAACTCTATTTAGTTTGGTATATTTTAATTAATGTTTTAATTAATTAATTGATAAATTAATGAATTGATTTTAAAACTAATTTACAAAAAAAAATTGGTCGTGAATTAAGTGCGTTGGAGGACATAAAGTGGGCAAGAGAGGGGCAATTAGCATGTTCAAGTCTGCACATACGTAAGTTAGATGTTACATGAATAAAATCAAACATATGGAACTTTTCAGGACATCTACATCCACATGGCTAATTCAAGTGGTGATGTTAAGGTAGAGTTCTGGACATTTATTTAAGTAACTCTGTTCTCTAAAGGAATGAGAGAGGGAAGTAAACTCTCTTCTCTGTTATCACTGTATTTCCCCATTCATAGGACACACCACTGTATATGACGCATAACTATTTTGGGCGTCTTATACAGGAAAAAATAAATTACACATAGTCCCTGGGTGCCCATGTAAGAGACAGACAGGGACAGTTTTAGAAAGACCTACATTAGAAACAACAAAGAGTCAACATAATGTCGGAGTCAGAAAGATAATTGTTATTGTGAATGGTGCTAAAGGTAAAGTTTGCCTCTGAAGAGTCTCCAGTAAACAAGATTCTAGATCTTGGATGTCTTGCTTAGTCAGGAGGTAGTCAAGGCGACATAGAATTTAGCCAACATCTCCTCAGTAATCTGGGACGAAGATGAAGTCAAGTACATTGCCATAGATGAAGAGTTACAGCAGGGAGAAGGAGGGGAAGCAGGAGTAGATAAAGTACAGGTTTGAAAAGAGTTTTCCTTTGGTTTCCACGTTTGCCCTTCCCCAATATCCTATAGAATCTAAGCTTGTGAGCAGGGCCCTCTTCCCCACCCATTCTGTCTGTTACCACCCAGTCATGTCTTGTTGATTGTTAAATTGTAAAGCGCTACGTAATCTGATGCCGCTATATAAAAACCTGTTATTAATAATAATAATAATAATAATAATATAATAATAATAATAGTAGTAGGTAATTCACAAAACTCTAAAGGGGTATGTTTACTAAGCGGTGAGATTGCAGTAAGATTGAAAAGTGGAGATGTTGCCCATAGCAACCAATAAGATTTGAGTTCACAAATCTTATTGGTTCTCCAGTATGTAAAATGAAACTGAGAGCTTGAATCTGATTGGTTGCTATGGGCAACGTCCTCACTTTCAAATCTCACTGCNATCTCACCGCTTAGTAAATATAACCCTGAGAATCTGATGATTAGAAAAAATAGGAAAGCCAATGCAGTAACTAGGTAGGAGGTGCCCAGGCTCACATTTTTCCTAAAGATAGTAGGACTAGGCAATGATAAGTGTGTTATAGCATATTCACGGCTATGGAGGCCAGCTTGTGGTCAAAAAACAGGGCTATGCAAGCATTTTTCAGCCCCAGGAGATGTATCAGTGAGGAAAGGAAACCTACAGCAGTTCACTGCAATCTGATACAGGCATGGATGCACGGATAAAGTGTGATTAGATTGCCATTCAGTTTCCGCTTACAAAATGGCTGACCGCAGACAGTAAGAAGATGCTTGTCGGCATGCGGACCTGCCAGCGGGTACTAAAAGGTCTGGTCACCAGCTTCCAGAAGGCTGGGAAGGAAAGGGAGACCAGAGAGCAAGCACCTTGAGACCTCCCCTGGGGTAGTGTAGGGTAGGAGTTTTGAAGGCCTCAGAGGAAGCGCTGCACAGCAACACTGCATGCTCCAGGTAGCAGGTCTTCCTTCACACCACCACAACTTATTGTGCCAGGAGCTCGGGAAGTCTTTGCATTGCAAAAGATCACTAGTTTACACTATGTATATAGTATCACAGCTTGAATGTGCAGCATGTATAGTATGGCGGTTCATAGGAAGCAGTGGGTATTTGTATTGTATAAAAATCAGTAATTAGTTTTAATGATTGAGTTTATGTAACCCCTGAATAATGCAGTCTATTTGGGGCCAAAAGACACAACCCTATTTTTCAAATCTGACGTGTCATTTTATGTGGGAATACCTTTTTAATGATTTTACTTATTCAACTGATTGTGAGATTTTTTCGTGACACATTGTACTTTAAGTTAGTGGTAAATTTTGGTTTATACCGTTGGTGTTTATTTGTGAAAAATGTGCAAACGTCAGGAAAAATGTTAACAATGTTAAATTTTCTGCTTGAAAGACAGATAGTCACACCACACAAAATAGTTAATAACTAGTAATTACCATATGTCTACTTTATGTTGGCATAATTTGTTAAAGCTCCTTTGACTTTTTTAGGGCGGTAGGTAGCAATTTATCACGTTATCAAGAAAATGTAAAAGTTTCAAAAATGTAGGGGCCAGTTCACTTTGGATGTGGCTCTGAGGGGCCACACGGATACAACAGTCATTTTTTTTAAAATTATTTTTATTATTATTTTATTATTATTATTATTATTATTATTATTTTTTTAGTAGCCTCTTTGGGCTGTATTCAGCTTTTCACTCTCATGATTTACACTCATGACTTACACTCTCATGGGTAAAACCATATTGAATTGCAGGGGAGGTAAAATGAATGTCAGTGTTTGCATGCAGGGAGAATGCTTTATTTTAGCATTCTGCACAAAGATACTGACCAGCGTTATTGTTACACTGTTAATAAACTCGGGGGTATATTTACTAAGCAGGGAGTTTGCAGTGAGATTGGAAAGTGNAGATGTTGCCCATAGCAACCAATCAGATTCAAGTTCACATTCACCAGTGTGTAAAATGAAAATGAAAGCTTGAATCTGATTGGTTGCCACGGGCAACATCTCCACTTTCCAATCTCACTGCAAACTCGCGGCTTAGTAGATATACCCTTAGGACTAGGAAACATCAGCTGTCACTTGTTATGTTGCTTGCAACTAATTAAATTTACCTCCCCTGCAATTCAACATGGTTTTGCCCATGAGAGTGTAACTCATGAGTGTAAGTCATGAGAGTGAAAAGCTAAATCTGGACCTTTGTGAATAAATAAATATTTTATATGTGCTTACTCTAAGGAGACTGACAGATCTGACAGACTTGTCAGTCTCCACACAAAAACAGCCGAGATCAGCTAGTCAGC
>JABWIB010008998.1:12032-23448 GCA_016617825.1 Platyplectrum ornatum | reverse complement strand
GTGGGTTAGGAGATTGCACAAAAATGTATAATTGGTAACTGATACAGTATATACCTTAATGTGCTTATAATGATTCTTAACCCATCAGATGGGTTATAGATGAGNATCTGTAACAAATAATTTGGAAACCCCCCTTCCAAAATCCTGCGTTTACCCCTGAATATCAATAATTACATAAGCTATACATAGAGTCTAAAATTACATTAATAGTAAATGCTATTGATGAAACATGATGTTGGCATTTTTATGAATAAACATGGCAAATTACATTGAACACACATTATTTATCAATATTGCATACACATCAGTATAAATGCAGACCAATTTATAAGTTTATAACTTTACATTTTTAGGACATTTATCTACTCTTCTCTTACAAGAGGAAGACCTACACCTGTGAACATTGTACTGCATGCTGTGGTGTTTTGCTCATATAATGGTTTCTTGCAAAGCCATTGCATGATTTTTGTTGCGGCATACCCACAGGACTGGTACACAGACATTCGATTTCTGTCAGGTAAATAGCCCTAAGAGATATATAATCAACCTTTTACTTTTTTATTGAATTTATATTTCATAAATATTTCTTTCTGCAAATAGAATTGGGGGCCGATTCAATCCCACGTCTAAAATATTGTGCTTTTTAATACGCGACTCAATGGCAATCACGCGAACAACATGAAAAATTAGCACGAACAGGGATTGAATCGGCTCCAAAGTCACTAGTTTTCTTAAACATAGTGGTCTAAAGTCTCATGACTACCAACTTCTGTAACAGTGCCATGTTCAAACTTGGCAGTTTCATAAAATGCTAGTTAATTATGTAGAATCAATATGACTGTCAGATGAATCACTTGTAAGCTAAATAAAACAAACTATAATAGTCTCATTTAGAACTAAGTTATTTATATGTTAAATTAAGGAAATGTTTTTTTATCTTGCAGTTTTTTTGTTTTATATATATATATATATATATATATATATATATATATATATATGTATTTATTATTCATCTTTTTTATATTTTAGGTACTATCATTTTCTTTTTTGGAATGGCTGTAAATGTACATAGTGACTACATTTTGCGCAAATTAAGAAAACCAAGTGAAGTTACCTACAAGATTCCACAAGGTATGTAAATTAGAATGTGCATGTGGCCAAAGGTGCATCNGTGCATCAAGATGCAGTTTTCTAGTGGTGGTGTGGGACTATGAAGCATGGCCACCACATTACATTTAGGTGGATCAGTGCAGACCTGTAGTTATGATTCACAGTGGCCCAATGCATAGGGAAGTCAAACATTTTTCAAAGGAGAGGGTTAGTAGTGAATGGACTGAAGATGGAGAAGGTTAGGACAGTTATACAGACTTGTCATGAATTTGTCAGCTAGTATAATAAACTATAAATGGTTGACAGATCACTGATTACTTTCAGTCATACCTGCAAGCCCTTTGGTGGTGCCCCTTTCACATTTGAGGGGACAACCTAAACCCTCATCCCCACTGTTCCCATGCCTATTCCACTGCATCTGTGATTTGCTGTTGTATTCCTTAATTACATTAGGGTCCAACGTCTTTTTAACCTCTAACAACCAGCTACAAGCTTCGCTTCAAGAATTAAGTATGGTTTTACCCTCACTATCTCAGCTGGATGAGTAATTATATCATGTTCTATGAGGTTGGTAAAAATTTCATCCTGCCTTCCTATCAGACCTTATAACTTATAGCTCGCAAATTCTGGGAGAGTCAGCTTCCCTTATATAACATTATGTTAATACCTTGCAGCACTTGATACTTGTATCAAAAGTTATAACAGTTTTTTCTTAGTATTATTAAAGATAGTGGTATTAATAATGTAAATAATTTTTTTCATTATAGGAGGAATGTTTAACTNTGTGTCTGGAGCAAACTACCTAGGAGAAATTGTGGAATGGTTTGGTTATGCATTTGCAACATGGTCTCTACCAGCATTTGCTTTTGCTTTATTTACATTGTGTTGCATTGGTCCAAGGGCTTATCATCATCACAGGTAAAACACACTTGCATAATATTTTTTAGGAACTCTCTATAATTATCCTCACACTAACTGAACAAAATTACATTTGAGCACAAAGAGTGGTTTTCAAAAGTACACTACATATTAATGATATGGTTCCCCCACAAATTGGCTGGCTCACACATACAATTAGTATGCAGTTGTTACAATAAATACAATAAGAGAAGAAGGAAAAAAAGAAAGAATAACACTGTTTAAGTGTGTTATGCGGATTGTTTTATACAACCTGTTTTATTGTTGTATCCTTGTATTGAGTATATTTGCGCCCTAGTGTGGTATAGCAGAGTATTGTCCTTGACAGTAGGCAGGAATTCAGTGTCCATGCCATGTAAGAATGTGGAATGCCCCAATGCCGGAAGAAAGCCAGCCAAGGAGGTATGGTAGCCTTAGTCTGCTGCAGTTTGTGTAGACTAATCCTAGCTCTCCTCCTCTTCCACATAAAGCTTCCAATAAGAAAGTTAACACGTTTGGTGTCACTAGGCGTTAGAGACAGTGGCAAAGCTTGCAGCAAGTATAATAANACAGTAAAGCAATCTTTTTATGAGATTTTTCAATATCTAAATGTGGAAAATAATGATAGGCCCACTTCAGGGAAAGATGTTCCCCAATGGCAAGTGCAAATCCAGCAAAACAGGTCCATGATCTGACACTACAATATCTTTGAGAGAAGTNAACCGAGTCTGGGACATCAGGCTGTCCACCAATGTATAATTGATCCTAGATATGTATGAGGCACACCCAAACAAAAGGTGTATGATCTCTCTNATGAGTATAAAAGAAGCCAAGGGTCAATGAATCTCAGGGAGACTTTAAAAGCAGGTAGACGTCTATCCCAGGTACCACGCACACCAGAAGCACCCAACGACCTGTCAAGAGGGTTATCCATGGCATTGAAATCACCCTCCCGCCCCCACTACCAACTGAAAATTCTCTTGTTCCATAAGAATCTGGGAAAGCTTCGTAAANGACATAGTGGAGGTGGTGGTGACCATAAACATTCACAAAGTAAACCTGAGAGATTTTTCATTTATAAATTCTTAAATCATTAAATCTCATTTTGCAATTTATCCATAATCCTTGAGATAAGAACTCATTTTACAGGTGCTGTTACTAAGGGGAAGTCACAGCTTTGGGGCTCATTTCACCATCAAAGTTCTATGAATTCTGAAAGTTTTTCTACCAATGGCTAAAAGAGTGATCTGGGGACTTTTGTAAAAAACAAACACATCAATATTTATAAAAACAGCTTATCCTTTATCTTTAATAAAATTCTGCATATGTATATTGCATGCATAGTTGTCGTTTTAAGTAGCATATGAAGCCTGGTAACTATCATTTATGTAAATAAGGCTATATGGATTTTCTCCACGTTGCGTCTGTGATAAACCCTCATTTTATAAATATGGGTCGGATTCAGTCTTAATAACAGCCAATTTATGCAAGCTGCTTTTATGCAATCGTCTGTACGTTACTATTACACATACCCAGAATGGTGATTTTCATATCTGGTTGGATGTTTCAGGTTTTCATATGACCAACTCTTCATCTGTGATATAGTTATGCATGGTGGGCATCCATTTAAATTCTACAGTGTTGGCTGGCCTATGGCTTTTATTCTTAGCTGAGGCAAAACCTCATTCTACAGAGCAGNCATTGGGGACTGGCACATGGGAAATGCATGATTTTCATTACCCATATGGATGTTCTTAATTTGCATTTCTGGACATAGAGATGTATTCATGAAGATTGATTTTAATATTTTTGTTTTACCAGGTTTTATCTTCAAGAATTTAAAGACTATCCCAAAGAACGAAGAGCTTTGATTCCTTTCATATTCTAACCCCATGGATATTTACATATGCATGAAACAAATAGTTTAACTGTGTTTTTTAGTTTTACAACATATGTGAATTTAAAAATGGCTTCAAATACTCACCTACTCACCTGTTTTATAACTGTTTTTATCAATGCACATTTAAATTGTAGTTCAGCTACTCTATANCATATATAATTCACAATTTCCCCTTGAATACTGTAATCAGGTGGCAAGTTATTGTTATATTGTTACAGAGAAATGCTTACTAGCATATAAAAATTTTGAAAGATTTGGATCTAGACAAGGATTGACGACTCTCCCAGATCATCCAGGCAAATCTCCCGGTCTGGAGCTTGAGGCTGTGATTTAAGGAAAATGAGTGCCTCAAGCCCCTTTAATTAACAGGTGTGGGGTTTCTGATTTGCAGATATAACGCCCTCACACCCCTCTTCCATTTTGCAGGATTTTTGTTTTGTTTCTCACAGGAGAAAGTAGCAAAAAGATCACTAATTTATAGAAAATGCAGTATAACACAATAAATAAACTTTTCTTGTGTAATTAAAGTCTTGTCTGTAATTGTGCATCTGTTTATATGTATGTGAGGATAACTCTGATATGTAATTTATTAAAATCTAGGCAATTCGTGTAATAACTAATATAAATAGTAGCCCACCGGGGCAGGAGCAGCTGAATATGTTATTGAACACAAAAGAGTCAGAAAGAGTCCCCTAGTACAGAATCAGATATACAAAATTACACTAACAGGCGCTCTAATAACATTTCAAATATTCACAGTCCCAGAAACAGATCTCATAACAAATTCCATTAACTGAAAATACAAATCTTGACAATCCCAGTGGAATCACTGTATACAAAGCTTAAAATCAAACATATAGGGGAAGTCTGATCATATAGAGGGTATTTGATGATATTCCAATATAGTAATATCCAGTATATCTATTAGACGTGCATATCATTATTCATAGAAAATAGATGTAAATTAGATCAAACCGTGATAGTACAATTGCAATAAATGAACACTGAGAAAACCCACAACATTGGTAGTATATATCTTCCCCACCAACGTTCTTCAATGGCTAATATATCTAACACAGCATATGCACCATCTTCAGCCGTAAGTATTTGAGTGTAGCTGTTCTTCTAAGATGGACTTCACCGAAGTATAATTCAAACTTTTCCTCAAAGAATAATCAGTATCAATAAATGTCCATTCTATATCCATTACACTTTTAGTATAGATTATAGAGTCCCGGTGTTGTGCGCCTCTATTCCCTTTGGTTCTGGATCCTAAATTCCCCTAATCTCTTCAAATGTTCTAATTGGACCTCTGTCTCACAGTACCATTTATGGAAAATCCTCCACAAGAAAGTTGTTTTACCGAAAAGGTGGTCATATGGATAATAAGTTGCACACAATTAAGTGGCCATTCACAGGAATGAATGTTGTACTGAAGTTGCATTTTTCGGTTGTGAGTCGAAATTTGTTGCGATGTGTGTTTTTAACTAACAATTGTCTTAACTGCACTAGTCGGTGGCAACAAATTTATCATTCGGAATTCCAGATTATCAACTCAGGGGTCCTATGGTTTGCTGAGGATCGCAAAGACCGACATCGCTACCGAAATTTTCCGGATTTTTTTATTCGTGTCAGGAACAAATTTCGTGCCGTGTGCACCAGACCAATTTTTTATATANCCATTTACCAGTCAATCCCCACTCTCCATACAAGACAGATGATCCTCTGGGGAAATAAAAGTCAACAAAAATGTCTCCCACCAATACCTCCACCTATAGGAAACTTAAAGGAGTATGACAACCTAATTATGGATGGCTTCTCAAAAGGCATTATCATTGCAGATGAGAAAGACATTTTATCAATAGAGTATTCTAGGACCCCAGTATTTTATGTGTTGTTCAAAGTTCATAAATCTGATATTAACCCACCCGGAAGACCAATAGTGGCAGAGATACAGTCGGTTACGTCCTATTTATCACAGTGGCTGGATCATCAACTTCAACCCTGCAAGATCAAATTATACCTCAAAGACACAGGAGATGGCATAAGGAAGATAGAAAAAATTATATGGGACAAGGAATGTTATCTGATAACTGCAGATTTAAGTGCACTTTATACTATCATTAGACACGATTTGTGAATACAGGTTTAGCAATAGTGTAAGTGGATATTGGAGATCATTATATTGTAGGAGACATTTTTTTCTTGACTTTTATTTCCCCAGAGGATCACCTATCTTGGATGGAGAGAGGGGATAGACCGATACGGGAGGACACCGGCTTCTGTTAATGACAGTGTAGTGCTACTTATTACCTACATGTACAGTAATAACATTTTGATAAAACAACTTTATTTTGGAGCATCATGCACTATTGGTATTATATAGGTAGAGGTCCATTTGGAAGTCTTGCCTATATGGATAGATTAGTAGAGAGGATGCCAACTTCTGCTAACTGCAGTGTAAGTGTGTGCTGTTTATTATCCATATGTGACCACTTTTTGGTAAAACAACTTTCTTTTGGAGGATTTTCCATCGATGGTACTGTGAGACAGAGGTTCAATTATAACCTTGGGACATTTGAAGACATCAGAGGAATTCAGGATCCATAAACAAAGGGAATAGAGGCGCACAACACCGGGACTCTATAACCTAAGTATAAGTGGATATAGCAGGGAGATTGTTGTACCAAAACATTTATTGACACTGATTATTCTTTACTGAGGAAAAGTTTGAATTATACATTGGTGTAGTCCATCTTAGAAGAAGAGCTACACCAAAATACTTACGGCTGAACATGTTTTGTGCTTTATGGTGAATATCCCATGTTAGATATATCAGCCATAGAAGAAAATTAATGGAGAAGATATAGACTACCAGTATTGTGGGTTTTCTCAGTGTTCAGTGATTGGAATTGTACTATCATGGTTTGATCCAATTTACATCTATTTTCTATGATTAATGGTATGCACGTCTAATAGGTTTACTGGATATTGCTATATCAGAATAACGTTTACTACCCTCTATATGATAAGACTTCCCCTATATGTTTGATTTTAAGCTTTGTATATGGTGATTTCTCTGGGACTGTCAAGATTTGTATTTTCAGTAAATGGAATGTAGTGTAATGTAGTGTTAGTGACATTTTGTCTGTAATTCATGAAATAAGTCACTGCTACTGGCTTCCATGGGATGCTTGTTTGCTCTTTGAAACAACTTGTAGGAAAAAATGGACTAAAAAAAACAAAATTCACAAAATTGTTGGTGGGTTTTCTTGTATTTTATTTATAAAAATACATTCATTAACAATTTATTATATAGTAGACCTACACTACCATTAAACACATGGCAATTGAAAAAACAAGTCTGAATGGTATGGGCAGTCGGCTAATTCCAAATTACTGCTATTAGATATATGATAACAGAGCCCCCGATTATTGTGTATGAGTACCACTTAAGTGGGCGGTCACGGCCCTCTGAACAGAGGTACTGACATGGAGACAAAGAACTGGATCTGTGGAGTTCAGCAGATGCAGTGCAGATTGGTAGCAGACANATCTTTAAACAACTGCATGAGCATATATTGGATAAGACAGGAATCCAGAGACACGGATACAGTATAAAAAGGAGTGCAGAAACGCTGGCACCAATGTACATGAATCCTTAGCGTAAGGAAACAGATTTACAGATCACTGGATACACTGGATAAAATTGTAAAGCCAGAGTACAGGGAGCCAGAACACAAGAACAACCATCAGGGTATAGAACCTGTTACAAAGGAGATCTGTAAGTGATAATATTCCCCTTTCTATTATATGGAAATGAGCATAAGAAACTCTGTTAATGTAACAATAGCTTCAGTGTTCCAGCACGGGTTATAGCATCCAGTTCCTGCCAGTTCTAGGTCTCTCTCAGTCTCTGTGAACTTTCTCTCTTTAGTCTTATTTTTAAGTCTTTCATTTAACTAATTTTGCCTACTGGCTCTTTAGTCTTTATTTACTCTTTAGCCTTGACTTTATTTAGCCTTTTGACACTTTAGCCTCCTATCTCTGCTTCTCTCTTTGCCTTTCATCACACTGATTGAGCCATTAAAGTTTTGTTTAGTGGCTTGGTATGCTAAGATCAGTTTAAGCATCACATGTACTGCAGTTGAATAAGAAGGTCAGGGGTCATGAAGGATTTACGCTGGGCCTCTAAGTAATGCTGAGAGTCTGTGGGGGAGGTAAGGCTTGCCAATCTGTCCCTTTTGGCTTTGGAAGCGTGACCAACAAAATTTCCATGACCAACTTATTGGCTTTACAGAGTGCCGTTGGGCAGATATAGGGGGTATCATTTAGAGCAGTGGTCGAAGTGGAAATTTAGAAGTGGGGGTATAGGCATTTAGAAGTGGTGGTATGGAAACACTGAATATAATAGAAGTCAATGGAGATTTGTAGTTTTTTAATTACATCAGTGGGAGAAGTGCCGGTATGGCATACCCCCGTATACACCCCCACTTCGAGCCCTGATTTAGAGAGAAATATTCGGCCAATTTATCACTAAATTGGAAAACAGTAGATTCTCGGAGGAGTAACTAGATGAGCAAGCACAGCTTAAAGCAGCAACTTGATAACTCAGCGAGCACCGGAGCAAGGTTTACTGTCCTGGGCAGTATATGAATATACTGCAATTTTAGGGTAAGATTGTGGTTGAGAAGAACTATGTCAGTTCTTGAATAGGTGTCATGAACAGGGGAATACAAGGTGTAGTTACAAGCTTGGGGCCTCAAGAGCACACCAGGAATCATAGAGGTAATGCAGCTTAGGGCTCTTGAGTTTTTGACATCCCAACAGACAGGAACCCCACCTGGCGGGTAAGTCACCTGTCAAACTCCCATTAATACCAATCACAGCTGTCTATCCCGAACAACATTAGGATAACATTGGGATTTATTAGCATAACAGTGCAAAGTGCAGTGAAGATTATTGCTTTTGCCTACCAGAATGATGTATCTACTGTCTTTGTTGGAGAAGTATTTAATAAGATTATACATAGGGTGCCTGGCTACAAGGTTGGCAACTCCTCCCTTCTTGACCCTTGTGCCACAGGAGTCGAAAGTCATAGGGTAAGACTAGGACTGTACCATGAGCTGGATGGAGACCATGGACAAAATGGGTCTCTAGTACAGTATAAACGACAGATCTCAAGACAGAGATTTATTCATTAAAATAACAATTGAGGATTAACATTAAGGGGAAATATTACCGAGCCATGGAGGGTGAAACAAAATGGACAGCGTGAAATGGAAAAAAGCAACCCAACAGAATGCCGTATAAAGGAGAATACAAGAGGCGAGGCCAGTAAGTGAGAAGTTACTGGCTATAAGCGCTGGTGGAGAAGGAATAGAGGCATCCAAAATAATGTGGGGTCATGAAGCCAGCTCCTAGGGGCACATGTTTGGGGCATCAGCCAAAGCAGAAGTGCTCTCAAAAAAGACCTAAATGAGATCAGGAGTGGACCTTATCAGGTGTGTGGATCCTAAAAGGGAAGGGTAGGAAACAGAGTAGGAGAGTAGCGAAAGTGTAAACCTCCAAAGGTAATTCAATGAACCATTTAGATATCTGAGCCATGGGGGCCGTAAAAGGGAAGATGCAGAGACTCATATGCTAAGTAACCAGGAAGGGTTAACAAGAAGATAACAAAGTCACATAACATAGTACAACCTAAACAACACAAAGAGGGAGTGAACCAATATTAACAGTCAACAATCGAAAACATAGCCAGGCTGGGTTGGGGCATGCATCAAAAGCATCACCTGACAAAGTCCAGGACAAGCCATGGAGTCCCTCAGGAAGGTAGAAGTCCTCAGGTCTCAGAATGTCAAGGTCTAGAAGGCCTTGGAACTGTCGACCATTCTCTGCAGGGAGCATGCGGCAGCAATNGAGCAAGCGTGGAAGGAGGAGCAGCGCCTCAGGAGGATGAGCAGGAACAAGGCCCTATCGCAGGGATGGCCAAACCTGTCATAATTACTGCCACCTGTGGGTGTTTCAAAAAAATGTCGGTTGGTTCTGAACTCACCTGCACTCCAGCAGGGAGACCTGGAAAACATGGACCGTTGGTAGATCACGAGGACAGGTTTGGCCATGCCTGCCCTATCGGATTGATTTTTATCTTTCTATGGATGACATCTCTCTGGCTGCAATGGATACATTCCACTGTTTTACCTCCACATTGATAAAGTGTGTGGAATATAAGGATACTCCNGAATTTGCTCAATTTCTCACTCTAATCCAACTCTTGTTTCTCAGCAGCTGATGCTACGTATTGCTCTATCTGCACTTCTCAACTCACCTTATCAGTAATGTCTCATCTCAATAACTTGGCTCCCCCTGTCCCCCAGATTACACTTTCTACATTCCGTAGCTTTATATACCATTCATAATATAACTGTGATATTCTATATTGTTCCAGTTAACTGTTGCCTATTGATTATCCTCTATACTGTATATGTCTTCTAATTTTCTGTTATTGTACCCACTTCAAGATGCTTGAAAAGCGCTANGTAATCTGATGGCGCTATATAAAAACCTGTTAATAAATAAATAAAAATAAATAATGCTTGCTTCATTTTGTGTATTTATTATGTCTGGACCAGTTTATTCCTTGTTATACTTACTACTTGTTAAAATTAAAATAAAGAATTTACACAAAATACCATATGACAAAATATACCATAAATATGTGTCATAACTAGTATTATAAGTCCCAATATTTATAAAGTGAGAAAGCGCCTATCAAATATGACCTTAATTAATATTCATACCATATGTGTTTATGAACTACTTTGATAAGTTTTAAACATTAAAATTGTGAACAAAGAATATGGGGCCGATTCAGAGTTTGGGAGTAAGGGCAAAACAGGTGCAAGTGTAGGCCTGGGCAAAACCAAACATTGAACTGCAGGGGGGGGGGGCAAGTATAAACTGTGAAAACAGACTTAGAATTAAAAGGTGACGTTTCCTAGCTCAACTCTGATTTACAAATTAAACATAAAGAAATGCAGCTAGTGAGTTCTTTGTTTAAAAGCAGAATATTTTTCCTGCTTGCAATTGAAATCATTTTCACTCCTCCCATTACAAAATGGTTTTGCTCAGCCCTACACTTACACCTAAAAAAATGCACTTACACCTAAAAAAAGGTGAAAGTGCAACTCTGAATCAGCCCCTATAAGTGATATGCAAAGAATTTTGTGTTACACTCTATTTTGTGTTACACTCTATAAGAAATTTAGGTTCCTGGTTTATGTTTTATAATTAATGTGACAACCATGACCAATATTACGTTGAAGTACAATAAAATTATTAATATATAATTATATAAAGTGACTTGTGTCCTCTACATCATAGTTCTAAATTAATTAATATTATATTAAAGGCAGGGTTTCCTACTTTTGCAAATGGATTTCAGGGAGATTGTGACAAGCTCTGCACAAAAGGTGTGTAACTTGTGCCACCAAAGGGGTGTGTCCTGTG